>JAJDMX020000278.1:0-54894 GCA_022345685.2 Nothomitra cinnamomea | reverse complement strand
TGAAAGACTTGTTAAGTTTAGAAATAAATTTCCGTCCAAAAAAGTCATCCGTCCAAAAAGGCCATCTCGGACTCTACCTAAGAGCAACTCTCATGGGAATATTCTGTTCACTGCTCGGAGCTCTGATCTTGCTGATGCTATGGGCATTACTGGTGGCCAAAAGCATTTCTGCCTGGAGCTGCAGCCTCTAACGCCACAAGACGCTGCCAAGTTGCTTCTCAGAAGCTCTGGCATTCCGGAAGAGCGTTGTGAGCGGTTGGAAAATACGAAAGCTGAAGAGCTAGTGAAATCTATTGGGTGTCTTCCCTTGGCTGTCGACTAGGCTGCATCGTTTCTAAAGCATTCGGCAGGCTCTTTAGACGAACTCTTGAAGGTTTACAATAGTAAGCACAAGATTGAGGTCAGAAGTGTTCCTGTGAATCCTTCTCATCGTCTTAAATTTGGGTGGGCATCTAAATACTCATCTAAGAGGCTCTCGCATAGGACAACGAGCTCTCCCGCCACGAAGAGCAATTTGTGACTGCTACCTTCGCCTCAGCATTCCAGGCCTTGGAGAGCGCTTCTCCAGAGACCGGAAATCTTCTGCGGATCCTATCATTCCTTGATCTCGAAAGTATATTAGTCCATATGATGGTCCGAGGGGCTCAGAACATAATGGCGGAAGACCCCATGAGCAGAGTCGACCCAAGGTTGTAGTCGAGGAGCGCGACCAATTAGTACGACCATCCATGAAGCTTATTATACGGCAACATGTCAGAAGGCTGCTGCCTAGAAAGCGCAAGTCACCGCCGATTCGAGCAACGGAGCGGCAGGATACAAAGTTGCTCCCATCAGCTCAGCGTTCGGCTAATGAAATGCAAGACCTCTTGGAGTTGCTTTGCTCCCCAGTACGGCTCCAGAGGGCTACCAAAGAGCTTCAGAGCCTATCGTAAATCAGCAGAAAAACCTACGAAGGCAAGGAACTGCTCTGAATACACGACTTGGTCTAGTTCTTAATCCTCCAGAGCACCATGTCTGATTCTCAACGTGTGCATTGGCTAAAGAAAGCATAGCGTTTGTTAATGCAGTATTTCAAGGCGTACGAGATCCACGCTCAGCCGAATCCTGGCCTCAACATGCTCCCTTCATACTGCATATACAGTCGTTGTTTAAATATGTGGGTGAATGCCAATTCAGCAACGAGGAGCTATCTTCCTTAGGTGCGAACATGTCGCTTTATCTTCTCTGCAGTTGTCAGTACAAGGGTTGGAGAATTCGAGTCGGTGGGTCATCAGGCAGTTGATGGGGCAGCTGGGCGATGACTTTGACGATACCCTTTTTACAGCCCAGTGTGTCTTGCAGTGTTGTCTGGACTGGAGTGAGCGCGAGAACGTTCTGAATCTGTTGTCGCAAGCTCTCAAGGACAACAAATCTCGATTGGGGCGAGATCACTCCATTACGCTAGCGGTTGCACAAATCATAGGAAAAGCAGAAGCTGAGGGAATTGGAATACAGAGTGATGAAGCTGAAGAACTTTTACGGGAGACCATTTCGGAAGCTGAAAGACGCCTCGGGTTCGGTGGTCTAGAAACTCTGCACTCGCTTCAGGCTTTAACGGTCAGATGGCAGACAATAGACGGTTCGAGGAGGCAGAGAAGCTCTTTAAGCGAGTACTAGATGGCCGGAAAACGCAACTGGGGCATGACCACTTCGACACATTGAGCACTCTTCACCGGTTAGCGTCAGTCTACGAAAACCAGGACCGGTATGAAGAGGCAGAAAACTCTCTAGTGCGTATGTTAGAAAGTAAAGAACGGCAGTTGGGGTCTGACCACGTCAACACGCTGAACGTTGTGAATAGCTTAGGCTTAATCTACGGTAAACAAGATCGGTATGAAGAAGCGGAAAGCCTCCTCAAGCGTGTAGCCGAGAGCAGAGAGATGCAACTAGGGCATGACCATCTCGACACGCTGTGTTCCCTTCAGACTCTAGCTTCAGCCTACGAAAGGCAGGAACGATATGAAAATGCAGAAAATTCCTTCAAGCGTGTATTGGAGGGCAGAAAGATGCATCTTGGGAGTGAGCACCTCGCCACGCTGAGCACATACTTCGGATTAGCATCAGTCTACGAAGGGCAGGGCCGGTATGGAGAGGCGGGTGTCTCCTTCAAGTGTGTATTGGAGGGCAGAGAACGGTAGCTGGGATTGACCACGTTAAAACTGTCATCCCAGCTTTCTGGCTAGCATTGGTATATGAAAAGAAGAGCCGGTATGAAGAGGCGGAAAGTTTCATGAACCGTGTATTGGAGGCTACTGAACGGCAGCTGGGGGCTGACCACCTTGAGGCGCTACATGCTGTGAGATTTCTGGCGGGGGTCAGCAAAAGCCAGAGCCGATACAATGAAGCGGAGAAATTGTATAGACGAGTATTAGATGTTGAGGAGAAGCAACTGGGACATGGCCATACCGACACGCTGGAGACTGCTATCCGGCTGGCATTGCTCTACAAAGAACAGAAGCGGTATGAAGAGGCAGAGCGGTACCTGCAACATGTGTTGGGGGGCAGGGAAAAGCAACTGGGGTGTGACCATATATATACGTTGAGAACGGTTTGCGAGCTGGCATATGTGTCTAGAAAACAACACGACATGGGGAGGCAGAGAGCCTCTATAGGCGAGTGTTAGAAATCCGGGGCAGGCAATTAGGATCAGATCACCCACACGCAGCGATGACAGCTCAGGCGCCGGTAAAATTACATCCTCGGGAAAAAGATCCTCAGCCAGAAAGCAGCGCAGCCCCAAGTGTAAATCTACCTGTCTCTCAGTCTGCGTTATAAGAGAGGGTCTGCGACAAGGATTAAAACCAGCCATCTACTTATCCTACCGGGGTCGTTTATTTCTCTGCTTCTATATTTCAGCTCATCAACAGCACAACTGCGCAAAGTCCAGACAGGATGGGTGGTGGTAGATTCCCGCTGCAGTCTGCTTGTCCCCTCACGGAATTTTTGCGGCATACGCATTCGCGCAGAGACCTCGAGTTGAGTCTGGCGTAGTCGATGGTTAGAATTTCAAGGGGAGGTTAGATTATTATTTTCAGCGATATGCCTCCTGCGTTTTATGTACTTGTTAAATTCCGCAACGACTGAATGAATTAAAATGGCTGTACTCTGTCGAGCCCGTAAAAAGAGGTGAGCCGGGATGTCGGAGTGCCATGCCTCCGACAACCGACATACATGATCGAATCAACGCCTCCAGCCCACTAAAAACCGCAGATCTTCTCGCTAACGACCAAGAAAAACCCGCGAAAGGAAAACCGAAAACCTGGATTCTCAATTGCCCATCTTCACTAGGGTCGTACTTGGCGCACTTGACATGCATCTTCTTCCCCGCATTTCGCGTTTCTCTTTTCGGAATCTGGAAGATCGTAGGCATGCCAAAGCGGGATCGTGGGAACTATGACGTCCGAGGGGTATCACGTACCTCGGACCTGATTTCCTGCAAGCCAGAAGCTGGGGATAAAATCTGGGATCAGGGACAGGCTCTCGTCCTCCTGGCTCTCTTTTGGTTCGTCTGTCTTCTCTGCGTGAGCTGGATCCGTGGCTTTGCGAAGATGTGGTATTCAATTGTATTTGTGGGAGCGTTGACTTCCTACTGCTATGACATCGCACGCGCTGAGGCCCAAAGTAGCAACGGCTCGCAAATGTGTGGAGATGCGGTTTACGATTCCTCACAGGTATGCAGATATTCAGTTTGCAGGCTCGCTAGATTTTGACGGTGCTAGTACACCTGTTACGACACCAACTTCCTCTGTCCTATCATCAATGGGACAGCGACGTTGAAATGCGGCTCAGACTGCTACATGACGAGCATATACACGTGCTACGATGGGAACTTTCTGTGTCCAGTTATGAATGGGGAGAAGACGTTGAGATGTGGAGCCGGTTGCTACCCTCCGAGCATGTTCTCGTAAGCCTTCCCAAGACCCACCAAGAAGAGTCCTTCCAGTTACTCACCCCACCCCAGTTGTGCAAATGGGGTTCTGGCCCCAGTCACCACCCCCAGCCCAGCTGCCGGCGGTGGTACTAGTATTGCAGCCAGTGCAACGAACTCTCCAACCAGCAGCCCAACCAGCACAGGAGGGGCAAGTGGAAACGCAACTTCCTCAGCCGGGAGTTCAGCTCCCTCTTGCTCAGACGCGCCGGTGCAACTCCACATCCCTGATCCACCTTATGACGACTACTTCTACTCCGACTGCGACACTGCCGCCCAAGTCGTAATTACGTCCCCTTTGCCAGATAGCAACCTAACACTCATAGGCCCACGCCTTCTGGTCGCCTGGCCGGCAGGGAATAGCGGTGCACTTGCCTTCTTTGCGCCCAAAAATGGCGTGAACGGCAGTCTTGGGCTGAGCCTCGTTAATGGGACAGATGGCGCCCTTAGCGCATTATATTTCACTTCCCAGAGCATCCCAGACTCCAAATCCGACATCCCTTACTACGGCATTTCGGGGCTAATCCAATTCAACGATTCTGCAGTGCTCACGATTCCTATCCTGGGATCTATCCGCACGATCCGCGACTTTACAGAAGGACCTAGCATCCTTGTTCCTTCAATCCAAAACTCAATCGCCTTCCAGAGTACGAGCACACGAGGCCAAAACGGCGGTGCATTGCTGAAACGAGTCTGGCTCGACAACTTAACGACAGAATACCTCAGTTTCGTCCCTCAATCCGTCAACGGGACGACTGGAAAGCCGGTAGCTATCAACAACCGCACCCTAGAGTTCGAAGCCGGCGTTTATAAGTTCAGTGCATTCTTTGACTACCCACAACTAGAACGGCTGAATCCGCAAAAAGTTTGCCCTCCTATTTCTTTGTTTCCCATATCTACACACCTACCTGCTAACCACACGTCTACCCATCACTCAGGTCCTCAACAATGCCTCCCAATCCCTCATCCAGACCGATCCCCCAGACACAAACTCCCTCTCATTCCTCTCCTACACGACGAAACTCCTCGCTGGCGCATGGAGGTTCTTGACGTATTTTGGGAGGGATACGATGATCTCGTTGTTTTTACTGGATCCAGTGCTTAGTGAGGGAGGAGGAGGAGCGATCGAGGCAGGGCTTGCTGCGGTGTTGGAGAGGATTAACCAGACGGATGGGAGTGCTTGCCATGAGGAGACCATTGGGTAAGCTGGATAAACTAGAGTGTAAGTGGTTTGAAGTGTTGACTGACGGCTGGCAGGGACTACGCAACATACGTCAACATAAATGCCAATAAAACCACCAATCTTACGGCCCCTGGCTGCGACTACAAGATGGTAAATCCGTCTTTCCCCTTCCATCTTATCACCATCTCCCCACAAATGCAACTAACCACCGCATCGACTTTACTCAGGTCGACACGGACTTCTACCTCCCCATCCTCCTCGACAAATACTTCCTTCAAACATCTGTAGGCCAGTCAAGAGCATCCACATTCTTCAAGTATAGCCCCATTTCTACCGTCCTTAGATCTCTCCTTTTTTCTCCGACTTGGCGCCTACTAGTTAATCTAACCCTGTTCGAAAATAGCACTACTCCAAGCGTTTTCCCAGAGAATACCAACGCCACTTATGCCCAACTCGCCATGCGCACGCTCGAGAAGATCGTGGGCCTAGCTGCTCCCTTCGCATCGCAGGGGGGCCAGACGAAAGATAATCTAGTACACTTGAAGGGGGGGCAGATTGTCGGAGAGTGGAGAGACAGCACTTACGGTACGTCTTACGCCCCTTCTTCATCCATGTTCCTTAGTGTCCGCGTTGACTGCTGACTCTTTCGATGGCACAATGCAGGAATTGGTGGTGGGAGAATACCGTACGATGTCAACACCGCACTCATGCCTGCAGCACTACGATCGATTGCCAGGCTAGCAGACGCCGGCTTCACGACTGGGCACGCGGATTGGAATACCACAGCCGACTCGTACGCACAGGTCTGGGAAGATAATACTTTACAGTTCTTCGAGGTCAGTCCCGGCCCTAACCTGTCACCCCAATAAGGAGCTGACTCCACGCCCTCTCTGAGGTTAGGTCCGTATCCCAGTCACAACTGCAAAGGACAGAGTGATGACATATGTTCAACGGAGCTCGTATCCTGGTCCAGACGAAACTGGGAGTATCGATGGGGATGTCGTATTCCACGCTCTAGCTCTCGATGGAAATAATAACCTCTCCCAGGTGCAGGTCATGAACTCGGACGATTGTGCGTGTTCCTGACTCAAGAGAGAAGAGGGTGCTAGCCTAGCTAGGTTATGGTAGCATATGTGGGATTCTGACCTACTAATCCTTTGTACCTAGGCTTCCGACATTTCCTTCTCAACACGACAAACCAGACGCAGTTAACTTCCTTCGTGAATCAGACGGCCAATAACATCCGCCGCCGCTTCCCCGTCGGCTTGATGACAGACGTCGGCGTTGTAGTTGCGAACCCCGCGTACGGGGATGACCCTGTAAGTGCAGCATATCCTTCCTTCGTAGATCAATCCGCACACTGTATCTCCTCGTAACTAGACCCGTAAGCAAAACCAAGACAGACCAAAAAGCTAAACCTCCACACTGGTAGGTCTACGCAGCAAACTGGACAACCTCCGCATACCACGGCACTGTAATCTGGACCTGGAACTCCCTCGGCATGATGGCCAAAGGCCTCGAACTACAACTCTCTCGCTGCCACTCTTCCCAAATTCCTAACTTCTGCAACGACACCACCGTCCTCCCCAACCTTCGCCAGGCGTACAATAGTCTCTGGGATGTTATCGAAGCGAATAATAAAACACTGTCGAGCGAGGTGTGGAGTTGGAAGTACGAGTCTGGCAAGTTTGTGAGTGTGCCGTTGGGAAGTTTGCCCCCGCCACCGGGGTCAAGTCCGACGGAGAGTGACGTAAGGCAGTTGTGGAGTTTGGGGTTTTTGGGGGTGAAGAGGGTTCAAGGGTTGTAAGTTGGTGGTGGGTAAGGCTGGTTTGTGTTGCGGGTGGAATTGGTCCTGATGGACAGGAAATGCTCGAGTTAGTGGGTAGGGAGGCTTCGTGGAAGGTGGTTGGCTTGTATTTTCGTGGGTTCCTAGCTAGTTGGTGTAGTTGGTATCGCTGGTCTAGCAACTAGATTCAGGTAGTTTGTCTATATACACTCCACCGCTGTGTCGATCGTTCTTGCTAGCAATGGAATAGGACAACTGTACACTTCCCAAAAAGTCACCTTCCACCCTCACACATCTCCATCCAACCGTATGCTCATCTCAGATACAAATAACTAGTCGTATACCCATACACACAACACGTATACACAACTCTCTCGTTTCTTCGTTAAGGCCCAGCCCAGTCCTGCCAAAATCCAGCCTAGCCTCGGCGCCAGTCTACCCATTTGTGCTGTCAAGCACAAGACTATCTCCGCCTGACTATCTCATTTCCAAGCCCACCACAAACTAATACCAGCCCTATAGGCTCCGTCAAGTAGCTAGCTAACTACACTATCCATGTCCTCAAAGCCCAGGATCCAGCTCTCCAGGACTTCCCTCCAAAAACAAATCAAAAGTTGGCCCATTCCACCACGCCCCATCCCCCACATCCCAAGGCAGCGTCCTCGGATTCCCATCCCCACCTCCCTCCTCCCCCTCGAACAAATCCGGCGGCGTTGGCGGATCCTCCATCGTTAGGTCAAACCGTTCCGCAGCCGCCTGCTGCTTATCACCCGTAATGCCTGGCCCACCAACACGCGCCCTCAACCCCTCCAACCCCTTCCAACATCGCCTCGCTGTTCCGCTCCACCCAAATCCCTGCTCCCCGAGCACTTCGCGAAGGAAACCCCACGCTCGCTCTACGCCCGCGGAGTCCAAGACGCCTTGGATAGGGCCGCAGAGCCCAGCCATAATGAGGACCATGCCTGCGGTGTGCGTGTAGAAGACGTACCACCACGCCCCTGTGGCGTTGTGGAGATTGCTGTGGACGAGGGAGAGGATCTCGCACGCGGCGCTAACGCAGGAAAGCGCGCACCCCGTAGCGAAGAGGGACGTCATTGTCTCGCTAGTGGGGGCAGGCGTGGTCGTCAGCTGTGGAGGCGCAGGGACTGCAGAGGAGGTGGCGGAAGCGGGAGGAGTCCGGCAGAGTTGCGTGAAGACCGGGCGGTAGAGAAGGATTCGTAAATGGAGGTACCGTGCGTGAAGGACATTAGCCTGTCTAGCCAAGATCTGGAGATCCGGGTCCGGGAATTTCAAGCCAGTGCTGGAGTGCACGACGCCATCCGGGCCAGGGGTACGAGGGGGCCAACGGAGGAGCTCAGGGACTTCGGCGTGGAAGCGGCCGAGCGCGGAGTCGAGGGGCATGATTGTGTCGAAGCCAGTACCTTCGCTGGTGGTGTTACTACCGTTTGTGGTGGTACTGCGGCTGTCGTTCCCGCCGCTCCAGGGCTCGTAGACGGAGGAAAGAATCGTGCCGAGGATTTTGTAGAGCTTGATGGTTTGCACGAAGAACGTCGTCCTCGAGAAGATGTTGGCAGGTTGGGTGCAGTTCTGGGCACCGGGGATGAGGTGTTCATCATCGATTGCGGTTGGTAAGGGGACGGCGGATGAATGGAGGGTCATTGTTGGACGGCCGAGAGTCATGCTTACGACCCTGTTGTCTTGGAGTTAGCTGAGATATAACTGAGAATTCAAGGGAAGGTAAAACGAGAACGGAGATAGAACGTACATATCTAAGGTGACACACCCGTACCAAGTCCGACGGCGGATCTCAAGCTCAAGAGACGGGAGGCTTTGCGTCTTGCTGTTTTCCAGGTGAAGACCAAGTCCCTGAGCGACTCCGCATGCAATCCCGATAGAGTTCCAGCAGCGAGTAGGGTATGGTGTACTCTGGAGATATTGGGCGACTAATAAGAGAGTCTGCACGAGGCTGATACTACCATTTCCCAGGACATCGAGACGCAAGAGCTGCTTGGACTGCTGGAAGAATACGTTTGAGACACTTTGTCGTTGTTTGATAGGGACATCGGAGAATTGGCAGCCGAGGGCGAAGAGGGCGTTCAATGCGCAGTAAAAGAGTGAGGTATCCGGACTACCATCGATGGAGTTACCAAGACCGGCTCCGGATGAAGGGACGAGGGGAATGGCGTCGGGTTCCGAAGACCAAAGGCGATCATAGGCTTTTACGAAGGTGGGTTTATGGAGGAAAGGGTATAGTGTGTGGACTTTCGTCCAGTAGCGACCGATGAGGTGGTCGGCGAGATGGCGTGGCGGAAGAGTGAAATCCTCGAGCTGGAGACGAGGACGTTGTTCGCAGAGCATAGCTAAGGGATTCTTCTCTTTTAATTTGCTGGATAGGCTGTGTGGTATGGTGGAGGTTTGGTGCGACTGTGGTGAAGTCTGATACTTCGGGTATCCGGTCTTCGATGAGATGGTTTCGAATATCTGTTGCACAAAGGACGCTGCTGAGCCACCGTAAAAGTTGCCTCCCACGCCAGGGTCATTATCATTGGTAGTGGATATAGCGCTCATGGCATCGATGGGGCTTGGATTATCGCCGGTATCTTGGCTTTCTGATGTTGGGCGTGAAGCGGGTTGTCGATTGTCTCCGTCCGAGCTAGTGGAAATCGTAGTGTGCGGAACATATTGCGGTGTCGAAGATAGAGCAGATTGCGAAGGCAGCGAAATAGCGCGAGAATGTCCATGTCCATTCGGGATAGTACCCGGATGACGTTGTCCATAATCTCCCGAGCCATTCTGTATCGGTTGCCACGGCGACGACAAGACCTGATCCACCGATAACTTACGAACGCCGTCGACGTGTGCGTGATCTTGGCCCGGCGAGAACACTGACTGTGGCTCCTCGGATTCATATCGATGATTTCCCACCCCCGATTGCGATTGATGACCCGCACTCATCGGACTGCCACTACTCGACAGCACCGAATCCCGTCTGTACCTACTCTCCAATTCCCTTATCCGATTGTGCAGGGCCTCAATGGACCTATCCGCCTCAGCCGAACAAATAAGCAAATATCCTCAATTAAAAAAGCGAGTCCCGCGAACAGCTCCGACACTCAAAAGGAAGCGAAGGAGAGCAACCCTACCCATCAGCAACACTCGTCCTCACGCTCTCAGTTTTATAAACGCATTGCCCCGGGACCCTTGATCTCCGCTTGCAGGACCCGCAGACAGGTCGTTCGCCGTCACATCGCGTTTTCCGCTCCCGACACCCATCGCAGGCGAGAGCGACTTTTCGTCGTTTTTGCGGTCGCTCTTCCGCCGTGCCGTTGCCCTGAGGAACGGAAGTACGCGTGTTAGCCCATCCTGATTTCATCCAAATCCCTACTATGAAGGTAAAAGAACCCGTATCCGACATCTCTATCCCATCCTCATTCCCGGGATCCCAGAGCGAGCGAGCGGAGAAGGCTACTCACCACGGCGATGGAACTCCCATTTACATGTCCATCCCTAACTTCCGGCACCGCGTATCCATCACCAACACTCGAGTCCCGTCGTCCATTAGCATTAAACTGATAATCTACGCCTCCCCCGCCCGCCGCCGTCGTCGTGGCTACGGTCGCGGCAGTCCGACTGTGATCCACACTCGCTGCCTCAGCAGCCGACAACAGCTGACTGAACGCGGCTGACGCCGACGCGGCCGACGAGGAATGGTCGTCGTGAAGCACAGCCATGGATTAAGAGTCCGACCGAACAGTCTCGCCACTCGAACTATGTCGTCTTGGTGTTGCACATTCGGCTGTGGAAGAGTAAGTCGAATGAGGCTGAGACTGTGGTTGATTGCGGAGAAAAGAACGAGGGAACGAAGCGGGCTGGAATGCGGATGGGGAAGGATTGCGGAGAAGCTCGGGAGTGCGCCCGTCCACGACGAATTTCGTTTGGCTGTTCTTTTCTCAGCCGAGCACGCACCGCTAAAGCAGGCGGCACGCAGGACGACGCATGTATGTGCTTGTACGAGTGTGGATGCGTACGCTTCACGGAGATTTCCAGCCGGGCCGCCGACCGAATGCGACAGAATAGTCTCACATAACCGTACAAAGTAACCAATCGCCGATCATCATGTTCCTTCTCTTCCCGTTACGGGACTCCGGGCAGGCTTGTGAACCACGAAAATAGTAAGGAATGAGAGGAAAGCGGGGGAACGGATTTAGATTAACTATCTGCACGAAGTAGATTAACTAGTTTCTAGAGCTGTGAAAATGTCTAGAGGTTCCTTAAACGGGAACTGGAGAAAAATCGAAGAATTTGAAGGGTCCTTTTCGGATTTCTAGTCCGTCCAATACGCCAAGCTCCGAGACGGGACACTTTAAATTAGAATTGTTTTGGATGCTCGGAATGCGGGGCATGCCGGCCGGCGGATGTGCCCAGTTATGTCTGTGTGCTACGAAGTACTATGGAAACAAAACTCCGAAATTTTACAAGTCCTGAGTAGGACCAAAATAAATGACGGAGGCAAATAACCATATAGGGATATTTGGGCGAGGGTATAGTCAGTACAGAGTACCTAATCAAGGAAGAGAAAGAGGTGAAAGAGGTGAGCCCTATCATGCCAAGCGCCCTGCTGAAGTAGCCAGCATCAAAAGCCTGTAGCCACTTTCGAAGATGCGAATGCAGAAATAAATTGCTAAAAAAATGAGCCACTCCACTTTCAGTACATGCATGGAGTGCTTTAAGAATATAAAGATAAAATTCTTCTCGTTAAGAACCCCGATTAGTGCGCTTTTCTTGGAGTTAGGCGTCCCGCCGAAGTGGATTTAGCCCGCATTGATTGGTGCTCAATTTTCGTTTGATAAACATGACTTCGGAATAAAATTCGCGTGCCAAAAATTTCTCCAAAGTCGCTGGCGTAGTTGTGTGCCTGTGTCCCAAGGGATTAGTAGATATTAAGCTGCCGCTTAATTGTGGCTTGGGCGTCATAGCCAGTAGGATTGCGTGCACATCTCAACCATGCAAATAAATGCAAGTGTCGGGGTAGTACTAAGTAGATTTCGCGGAAGAATTCAGCTTGATATATTTCTAATTGTGAAAATGAACTCAATGTTTTGGTGATTACACTAGCGTGTCTGTATAGTTTTTTGATGATTTTCAAGTGGTTTGTCTGGGCTTTACACTGCAAGAAAGGCAAAAATACACTAAATAGTAAATAGAGGCTAAAGGACCAATTTGTAAAAGCGGCCTCACCCGAGCCGAATTTGGAGAGTTGCTCTGCCCCGCAAGTTCTTCTAACAGCAAGGACGATCTCCAACTTTCCCCAGAAGACGACGGTATCTTTCACTTATCAAGCTATTTCGGTTGTTATTAAAGAGCGAACAATCCAAAGAGAGGTAGGTATAGCATGCGTCGCATAAGTAACAGTACCAGCCGTGTTTTGTTAAGGCATCCACGCAGTGGCTCTTCAACTGCGCCACAATCCCAAGCTCCGCCATATAAGAGAATCGAACCCCCAAACTCAAACTCCTGGATAAAGCTGAAACCGCAACTGGAAAGAGCTCGCGGTAGCCTTCAACCCACCTGTACACCCGTATTTGGGCTCCCATTCTCAGGCCAAAAAATAGCTTCTTCAACTCCTACACTTCGCAAAATGGGGCTCCTTCCTACCCACTGAGATAGTCTCCGCAATATTAGATGCCATAATGGCCGTCCTAGGTCCGGAAATGGCGATTAAACTGCCACTAGTCTGCAGTAAGCCCTGAAACAAACAGTGCATCGAGCTTCTTACGCAACTGAATTACATATCACAATGACTTATTGGCGACTACCCTTATCAAGGGATATTTTAGGACTTTTCAAGGTGTTATAGTATAAATTGCGTCATAATAACTGCCTATTTTTGAAGTCATTTTCATTGCAGGCTCTCGGGAGGGTACTGTAACTCGCTAAAGTTTGGTGGGGCCAGTTGCTAATTTAGGCATTCAGCTACCTGGCGACGTTCTTTCTAGTGGCTTGCTTGGGTACACATGTACCCATGCGCATTACCAACGACAGTGCTACCATATAGCATGCTAGACACACTCCTTGAAGTAGAAATTGAGCACAATATGCTTCAGTTAGATCCTAGCTCCTCTACCCGAATTCCCGCATGCTGTATAGCTGTTAATACGAGTTGCGGTAGATTTGGTTGTTTTGGTAGGTGTTCGCTTAACTAGCACCCTGTCGAAATATCAACGGCCTACCACTCGGATACCACTATTCGTTTACTGAGGTGCCGCGGTTTCTGTCTTGCCTTACCGTGGCGTGAATCTTGCAATTTCGTTTTTCACTCATTATAGACCACTTTTCAGTGCAGCTCTAATTAGGTATCCCTTCCCGCAGAACGAAAGTGTATGAAATACCCCCAGCCATTCAATGGTGCGATGGCACTTCTCATCTGGCTTTAGCTGACCCCGCACCCAGAAGGCTTGCTAGTGTGGTAGACTGAAGAAACTGAACCAGGCCCTGCCCATAGTTGCGCCTTTGCGGCTGGGTTCCTCCTGGACGGAATCGTGGTATCTTAGTAAATAACTCTAAAATAAAATAGTTAAAACAGTGTAATGATGAGACGCACCGGAGACAGCTTATTTTCAATGCGTGTAATATGACTTATCAGGAACTGTTCTTCTAGCGGCTTCATTTTGGCCGTGTGGACCATCTCCGGGCTTCATAGTATATGTCTGAGTATCGAAGCAGCTCTTTGGTAATAGCTGTGGAGCAGAGAGGCCACAGCTCATGCTGGGACATGTCGCAGAATAGGCCTTCAATTGCAGAAATAAAGTTAAGACCCGCGGATGTACTGTTCTCGCACAGCTCTTTTGCACTGTGGCCTTTTAAGTCGCTGGTGGTGAGGCGGCCCTCCACGAAGACCCCCCCGGCATTTCGTGCTCGAGGATGATAGTCGCCAGACTTTTGCCGAACATAGATATGCTTATCGGGCCCAGGACCGAGGAGAACGCCGGTTACCGTGACAGCTTTGGTGCGGTCCGCGTCCTCCAAAGTGATCCAGAACGAATTCCAAGGGAGGGCTGAAGATTGGTATTCAGTTATTAACGCCTAGGTTCTTATACATACATACATGGGGAATTGTGGCGGACTTAAGCACACCGACTCTGGGTTTCAGCCACTGCTCCACCCTCTGACTGCTGTATGTAAAGTCTGTTAAGTGAATGCCATTCCTTAATATGGAATCTTGCGGCAGGAGCCATTCCCGTCAATCCAGATACACTTAAATTTAGGGATAGGGTGTTGGTACGGCCACCAGCGATTTTGACGCGGCCACCATCTGCGCGGCCACCATCCACCCCACCAACCACGAAGCCGCCCCGCCATCGCTGCGCAACATGCATGCACATGCATATAGCCTCTAGAATGTCGGCCCTAAAGCAGTCTTTCATGCAATGTAAAACCTCTTTGCCCACAAATCTTTCCCACAGTTAAATCCTACAAAATCTGTGAGTTACTATACCTAACGCAAACTGAACCCACGATAGCCCGCTATGTCTACCAGCCTCACGCCACCTGAAGAGAAGACTTTCCCAAACTACAGTGATCTTCTATCGCATTTGAAGGGCCATGCTAAAAAGTATAGTTACGCTATTGTGACAGGAAGAAGCTGGCGCAACCGCCAAGGGAAATTTACCTTTGTGCTCTTGTTTGTACAAAGGCTGGAAAACCAAGAGACCATGTGAGTGACCAAAAGAAGCCTTTAATTAGTCAAAAGATGGAATGCCCTTTTAAGTATAAAGCTGCTGCAAATAAAGATGGGGAATGGGAACTGTCAGTTAAATTTCTAGTCTACAATCACCTTCTGGCAGACTCAATTTTTTATCACCAGCACTGAAAATTTCCTCAGACTATACAAGACCTTATTACATCAACATTCAAAGCTAATGTATTACTAAAGCAAATTGCATCTGCAATATTTATTGTATACCTTACTCAACTATAGGTAATATAAGATATTTACAATTTTCATCATTAGCTAAAAGTCAACCAACTTGAAAGTTGATTTCCTATTGAAGCCATACTCTATGAACTTCAGAATATGAACTACAAATACTATTACCATCTTGATTCTGAAGAACAGATTAAATTTCTCTTTTTCGTACATTCAGAATTCTTAGTTCTACTAAAATTATACTCTGAAGTCTTTCTTAACTTAATATATAAAACCAATCATTTTTGTATGTCTCTTTTTGATATTTTAGGCTTTACATTGCAGACTAAGACTTTCTATACTGCTTTTGCCTTTCTTTCTTGTAAAATTCAAAAAGATTATAAGTTTACATTATAAATTCTATAAAATATAATATAAACTCAAGTTATTTCATATTAAGGGATAATGGTAACAGATGGTAATTTTGCTTTAATAAATGTAATCTCTTCTATCTTTCCTTGTATAGCTAATTTACTTTGTATATAGTATATTAATACTAATGTACTTAAATAAAAAAGAAAGAATAGTATATATGAAGTAGAAACTAAAGAAAAGACTTATTTTATAAAGGAATAGCAAATCATTGTATTATCATAAACTATTGATGATTATAATCAGAACTGAAAAAGTTTTAAAAGAACTTACTAAATGTATTTATGTCTAATTAGATATTTGAAGAATACTTAGTTGAATAAGCATTGTAAGTACTTTATTTGAGTCTAAACAGATCAACATTTACATTTCAATTACTAGGAAGCCTTTTGAACAGAAAGTGTATATTTAGTTATTAAGTATTATCTTCAATCTCTATAGGTAATTTATATAGTATCTTGCAAAAACTCTCCTTATTACTTATAGCTTAACATAATTAGTATCAAGTGAATATAGTTATAGTATAAAACTGAACTTCTTAATGCTTTCAAATTTTGATGCTTGAGCCTCTAATTAACCATATTATCCTATTTACTCTCTGGTAAGCATACAATTAAATAAAGATATTTGAAAAACTATTTTTGTATTATGCTTGCCACTGGTCTAATATCGACTCAATAAGTATTTTGTATTATTATATTATAGTATAATGAATTGCTCAAAACTAAGTCCTCTACATTCATAATTTTCACAAGCATTAGTTTTTTGAATCACTAGTAGAAGACTTTATTCAGATGGTTGTCTAACTAATTCTAAATCTTCAGATTTTATGTAATACAGAGCTTTAGGAAGTGAGGACTATAGTTGCAGCTCAGCAGCAGTGCATCATCACACTACATGTAGTTAGTGTATTAAGAGATGCGTATATGTAAATCCAGAAGGCTACTTCTCTCAGAAGCAGCAATTAGTTTTACACTAGAAATTGATGTTCTTAAGCTATTAAAATTCAGTCCATTACACATAGCAGTGCTGAGGCTCCATATACTATTAACTCTTATCCTTGAGCCTTGTGATATCACTGCCACAGTGCTTGATGTTTAGCCCGATATCGTTCACACTGTTTTAGCAATCCGAAAAGAGCTGGCTTTAAGGCTAGCCTTAACATTGTATAAACTAAAAGACGTTTAATTAGATTTTGGAATCAGGTTCCTAAGTTCTCTACCTATTGTAATCTGTTTCAATTTGAACTTGTAACTAGTTTTAATAGAGTATCTTGATTGCAAAACAATAAAGGAAAAGGCCTAAATTAAGTTACTTAGCTTGTTCAAAATTATATATAAATAGGATAAAAATGAGATTCTAAGAACATTTTTGAAGAGAATACTGATGGAGATTTAGAGGAAGATAGACTAATAGAACAGAAATATTAGAATTTAGTTGTAATCTAGTATCAAGCAAGACTGCTATAGGCTGATAAGCCAGATTTTACAGGTATGATATATGCAGCTTAAGTATTTGCAAGCTATTACAGCTTACAAATAAAAGTAGGTATAGGTATAGGTAAAGTAAATAGAATGTAATAAATTATGACTACTTATATGTCTCCTTTATATTTAGCTATATATATTTAAATTTAATAACTTATATATACTATATAGCAATAGTAGGGTAGCTTTATGATTAAAAGAGTGGATAGTAGTTATACAGATGATAACTATGTTAAAATTACTAGTAACCATACTAATATTTCTCTTGGGATATTTATTTGCATACTTTTTATGTTCTAAAGTCTTAGATATATTTTAAACAAATAATTTCTTATAATAAAATACTTCTTTAATAAAACCTACAGCTTTTACATTACTAGTTAAGTTATTATTCAACAAAATTACTTATTATTTTAATTTCTGCTTATATATATATAAATGTTTTATACTTATACTTATTGTTATAGATGTTTTAAGCCTTATTAGGATAATGCCACAAATACAGAAGTAGTGTTAATTACCATTAAATCAAATTGTAATTCCACAGAATTAAGAATGATATAAATAGCTTAACAAGAATAAACTAAATACAAGAATAGATAGTACTTGTTAAAGGCAAGTAAGGGCTAAAGTAAGACTTGCATAATTAGTACTTTCAGTGCTAAGAGTACAACCCATGTCAACTTAATAAATTACTTATATTCTAGTCAAGGCAATAACCTTAGCCAGCTACACAAATACTAAGCAATTTAATTGAGAAGTAATTGGCTATACAGAGCTTCATGAACTACAAAACTCAGAACTATTAGATGTAAACTAAGAACCAAGGGAGTTAAAAGATACGTTAGCTAAGTATAATAGATAGTTTGAGTATAGGCAAAAGGTTATAAGTTACAATAACTTGAATTCCATTATTGGAGTCAGCATAAGTCATGTTGTGAGTCATACCAAGAAGTATATACCAAGTGGTATGAGTTACCCATTAGTAGGTGGCTAAGAGATTAGTGAAGAGGTGACTATAAATACTACATTAAGATTTTAGAGAAAGAGTTTTCCATTCCATCTTTACTGAATATTTTGTAAGTTTAGCAATTAAACTTTGTATTAAGAATCATCGCCTAAAATATTATTTGATATAGTTGCAGTAAAATCATTGTACTATTTTAGTATATGGAATTGATATAACTATCTTATAGTTACCTTATAAACTTTCACCATGTACCTAAACATCTAAGATAAGCTAAAAAATAAGACTTTGCTAAAGTTAGATTATTATACCTATAAATAATTAGTATTAATTTATGCTATTCTAGATATCACATAAGTACCTTATAAATATAGTACTATATGCTACAAAGTATTATAACTATGATATTAGTATTGAAAATAAAGTTGATATTAGAATGAGTCATTATTTAGAATGTTTCAAGTGATGACTCAGCTGTTAACTGACTGTTAAAATAAAAAAACTTCCCTTTTATTATATTTATAACTATAGTACTAATTAACTTATATTTGTCTATACTTAAAAATATTAAAACTTTAACATTTCTATCAACTTATTATAATAAATTATTAAATAACTAGCTATCTAATTAATAAAAAAATGGTATTAGTAAATCATTATAACTTGTTATAATATAGAGTCTTAAAAGGTAAAGACTGCAGTTACAACTTAGTAATAGCATACTTTCTCACTGCATGTGATTAATGCACTAAGAGACACTTAATTTCCTTTTTATTTATATATTTATAAAAGACTGCTTCTAAGAGAAACAGCAATTATTTCTATGATTAAAAATTAATCTTATTGTATAAAGTAATATAAAGCTTTATATTTCTATAATTCTTACCTTAAAAACCTTGTGATGTTATTATAACTATACTTAATATTTAGCTCAATGTTATTTACACTATTTTAGCAATCTTAAAGGTTTGGTTTTAAGGCTGATCTTGATACTTATTCTTTCATTTAACTTATTTTTAAGAAGTTTTATCTATATCTTAGCCTTAATATTTTATATGCAAGCCATTGACTACAATACAAGCCTTTATTTTAGTTGACATACTTGCACCTAAATTGTCAAGTAATTCTTTATCTAATGTATTCCATACAACTTGCAAACAAAACTCTAGCCTTTATCTTGTATACTTTGATTTTGATTTGTCTATAGTTATTTCTAAAAACATTTCATAGACTCAAACTTTTAAGTATCACTAAATATACTCAATTAAGTTCAGGTCTAGTAAATAAGAAGGTTAATCAGTAATTGTTACAATCTCTCAAACACAAAACTACTTTTTTATCTTACTATTAATATAAATAGACTACTATTTTATATAAATTAATAATTATTGTTTAATTCCTTAAAAATAAACTTAACTTCCATATCCAAAATCTTTAAGTATAAGTTAGCAATGTAACTATACTTTTTAGACTCAAAATCTCAGTCTATAATATAAAGGTTGAATTATTTAGTACTTTAAAAAGTACCTCAAATTATAACTTTCATATTTTTATTTGTACTATACATTTAAACTATTTCCCTTTCTCACTTCTGAGCTTATGTACAAAAGCACTATTTTGCTCTTTTACCTTACTTCTATTTATAAGAAAACTTATCACTTCAGTATATCAATCTCCATTTCTTAATTGTCAATTCTCTATATGCTAGATACTATACAAGCTGAATAATTATATGAGTTTCTGTAAATAGTGATTACTTGTATTTCCAATTAGTTATATTATACTTCTTTAAAATTTTCTTAATTGTAAAAGTCTTGCAATGAAGTTTGCAGACTATAATAACTTATTTATATATATTTTTTAAATTAAAATATATATAATGAAGAAGAACTTATTTGTTGGTATTAGTACAGAATTTCTTGTGAGGCTTTTGTAGTAAAGACTTCCTTTTATAATATAAATCATTTTGTTAAAAAGTATATTAAACAGTATTGTAGTTAAGCTTTAAGTCTCTTGTAATTTGGTAAAAATTATGACTCTTTGAAGCTTTTTCTGTAACCTTACTATATATATATGAACTAATTTCATACTTACAGAATTAATTCCCAGAGATAGTGTCTAATAAAGTTCTAGAAGATCGTATTTTGATTAATATAAAGAAAGATAATAAGAAGAAAAAATATGACTTTTTGTGTTTTATAATATTTTGCTTGATATTAGTTAGGTATGACTATAGCTTTAACTAATTCAGAATCATTCTTACCATTTTTACTATTTCTTATCAATTGCTTACATACAATATAATCTTTTATCTTTTCTAATAATTAACAACTTTTGAAATATATATACTTTTATACTTAAGTGCTGTAAAAATTAACACAGTATATTAAACATCTAGAATTTGATTATTTCCTATTTAAGTGAGAGGTTCTTTGCCAATTATACTAGTAAGACTTTGAGAGATAATGTATATTTAAGTAATATTCTAGATTTTCAGATGTACTTAAGTACTGAGTTAATAATACTACTAACTAAGTTAAGGATAGCTATTTTAAATAGATGGCCATTTTAGACAAATTTTTTAAACTAAATACATAATATTACTTAAGTGCAATATACTTTAAAATCTTACTCTTTTTAAATAAAATTTTCTCTAATAATTTTTCTAAGTTCTCTAATGATGTTTCTGACTGTTTTTGCTTTATAGTTTAAAGCAATTACTTTTTAAAAGCTTTCAGCTTAATAAATAGTTTTGCAGCCTTTATTTTCACTATTTTTATCTTTACTTTAACTATTATATCTTATAAAGGATTTATAAAGACTAGAAAATGCTTTGCCAAAGCTTTACACTTGACTGATTTTCACTCTACTCAGTTACTTAGAATTTTTTCCAGTAACAAATATTGTTACAGAGTATTTTAATAATCTCACAAAGTATTAATTAAGCAGTATCATTAAAAGTCCACCCTATAAAATACTAAAACCTAAAAGTTACTAAATGTATTTTCATGTACTAATAAACAGAATGTAGAAATTCAGAATTAAGATATTCAGCACTATTAATTAGATGACTCTCTTTAATGTAATTATCTTAGTATATTTACTTGTATAAGTTAACAAGCTTTTAGTAATGTAAACCCTTAGTTTTAAGTAAGAGCTATTCTAGTGAGATGTATATCTATATAGCCTTTTATACTAACAATCCTAAATACTTATTATTTCTATATGACAGTGATCTTAATGTCAGAAATTGTACTTAAATTTAAGTAAAAACTTTTATATTATAAATAGATTGTAACTGAAGTAGGCAAATTTATTTATAGTATATATTTATAGTGAAATTATATTATTAGTACTTATTGTAGATGAGAAGTTATTATTTTCTACTAGTCTTTTCTTGAGTTATAATCTCAAAAATATATTTATTACTAGCTTAACCTTTTATACTAGTAAGCCATTATCAGCTATCTAGTATATTCAGATTAATTTAGCTTGTATTTATATATTTTACCTTTATAATGATTAATGGCAATAAAGATAAATTATCAGCATAAATATATTTTACCACAGAAACTCATTTCTGTCATTCTAGCTCAATCTTGTATTGAGTTTATAAAGTTAAGTTAATAATAATAACTATATTAACCAGTTCTGATTACAAATTAGGTTTTATCTAAATTGTAGATATTCTTATCAGCAAAGCAAAGCTTATAACATGTATTAATAAGTATATTAAACTATATATGTAATACTTTTAATATAGTATTCTGTTATCTAGAAGGGTTGATTATAGTACTAATAGATATTTTTATCTTTAAATAGTATAATATGAAGTATTTTACTTAGTTCTTACCAATCAGTCTTAAACTAATAAGTTATATTCTATTTCAATTAACTGATATATATATTAATATATTAAGATTTCCTATGCTATTTCTCTTACTAACTGATATCAAGCTAAATTACCACTTATTACAATATATTGACACCAAGTTATTATTGTCTTTTTCTTAACTGTTGATAAGAATTATATTAATTTATAATTTTTTCTATGGTTTACTCTACTCTTGATATAATTTATTAAGATCTAGCAATTGACTTCAAATTCTTTTGCTATAGCATATGAGCTTTTAGCTTCTCTCTCTTTAAGTACAATAAAAGTCTTTACTATTTACTTCAATTTAACTGATTTGGTACTTTGTTTTTTCAGCATTTTGATATTATAGATAGTATGAATTTAAGAGATCACAAAATTTATTTAAAATAGTCATCTTAGACTTTATTAAAGATGATTAGCTATATTAACTATAATTGTTATAACAAAATATTAGAAGTTTTAAATAAATTAACTTACTAGTTAATATAGAATATAAATTAACTAAAAAGGGAAATAAATTAGTTAAATATATTCTAGGGAGAATGAATATAAAGTAAATAATAACAAGTTAGATATAAACTTTTTCTAGATATCTTAAAACTAATATATATGTTAATTATATTAAGTATTCTAGTAGATTTAATATGGAGAAAAGAGAATTACAGTATTTCTAAAGTTGATAATAATTACTTTTATTATAAATGCTTTCTACTAGTCAGATTCTGTCAACTTAGTATTATATTCTATTTTATGAGAACTATAAGAATATCACCTTTCATTTGGGATTGTTATTTCCTTCTACTCTATGCTTTCTAGTCTCTGGTCAGGTGGTTGCACAACATGTATTTTGTCATATTCGAAGGCCTTAACTTGATTTGTACATAGTGAGAGTGGGCTATGCAGGCAGCACAATTCATGCAACGGGAACACCACCTCAGCGTTATGAAAATTGTTTGAGCTCGATGCTAAAGCAGCGACGTTTTTATGGCGAACACGGTTGTTTCAATAGTGCCTCGGAAGAGGCCGCTTTAATGGAAACCTCCCGCAAATTGAAAACACGAGAATTCCTGATCAACCGCCTCCACTCTGTGCTGTACCCTCAAAACACGTCTCGAGATCAGAGTTTGCCACTGTCAAGAGTTGCGGATCTTCGTTGCCCGGTTGAGTTTCTGTGCCTCCTTCTTACCTCGCGCGTAGCGGAATATCCAACGCCGACTGGTTTAAGGGCTAAAGCTTGGTTACAACATGTTCAGTTTAGATTGGTAAAACACTAACAGTCCAGCATAAAATCAGGGTCGGAGTCCTGCGTGGAGTCTAGGCAGTTGGGGAATCGGACTGAACTGTCCTAGATAATGCTTCTGCTTAACTATACCTGGGAGCATTAAGTTCGACTGCCTATTAGCTGTCACTGGTCCTAACTTGCATGTGGGCAAAGGCTGCAAAAGAAAAGGCCATGTATTTAGCTAGACGTGTCAGCAACGGCAACGTATTATTCGCAGTTTGGTTAGAGAATTTGTTATATGGGGCCTCAAAGATATATCTCCAAGTGTCAATTGTTCATTCCTCCTTCTGCTTGTTTGAACTCTAGTTGTTGTGCCCTCGTGGACCTTTTCGAGGATTCCGCAAGATGCTGGCATCTCTCCGAATGCCAATAGTGCTGATGCCCGTGGAGTAGTTTAAAGGAGACGCGTTCTCCATCTTACAAGATCATAATCAATCATTCGACTTCCTAGTTCACACCAAAGCCTGGAATTCCAACTACAGAATTGAAAATGCGCCTCTCTGTTACTTATATCCTCGCTGCGGCGGTAGCCTTCGAAATTTATATTGGAACAACCGCTAGGGTTCTGCGTGATGCTTCTACACTCGTTCCGCAGAAGCATTCTTGTGATGGTGTTGTCTGTGAGAGTAAGCATATTTCTTGTCAGTCTAATTTTAAAACGGAGAAACTAACCTGGGGGAACTGAATCATTGCTTTCCCATCGCCGGAATCTGAGAGCAGCATATCCCAAAGACTACTCTAAAGACGCTGGTGTCATCAATGTGGAGCCGAGAAACGGGCTGTACATCCAAAGTTCAGAAAAAGTCAAGCCCAAACCGAACCCAGCAGGGGAGACAGGGGAGTTATCAGCTGCTAATAGTGACAGCGGCGGGTGGGTATATAAATGCCTAAAGAACTCAAGCCCTCTAGCTCGATTATTCTCCCGGTCGATCCATCGGAGGTTAAAATATTTATGAAGGCTATAGAAAGAAGGGCAGAGAATACTATGCTACCCTCCTGTGGAAATTTCAATTGGGCAATACCCACCGCCTGCGTTCTGACACCGAACATCTTTCGATGAAGGGTTTTGATTACACTGATGACGTAAAGTCGAGGAAAGCCTCCGAGTCATACCAAGATAATCCACTAAACACTTAGACGATCTAGACAAACCATTCAGCGATCCGGATGTTAGACTTGATGTAAACTAGGAATACAAACCGGTGATAATCAGGAACACTGGAAACCCCAGGAAGGGCGTGACAAACCATGATCTACACAACCCGTCACAGCGAGAAAGAACGCACTGTTATCGCTGAGTACAGCGTGGCAGACGCAGGCGGGAAGAGAGTGGACCCGAAAAAGAGCTTGCTGTGGTCCAAAATCACATTTCAACTATGGAGAGATACAGTGGGTGACGACAGAGTGAGCGAATTAAAATTTGTCGTGAGGCGCCGGATAGACAGCGAAGAAACCCAAATACCATCGAAGATGTGTACCACAGGTGCAGGATTCCACCTGACGGACGTGGAGAATTTCAGCCCAGTGTAGCGAACAAACACAAAAGGGATGCTTTTTACGCGTTGCCCAGGACGCAGAATGGGAAGAGTGTGCTGTATATGCTTGCGAACCATCATGCTACTTTTGGGAACAAGAAGGTAACGAAAGGTTTAACTTTCATAGGCCCCGGAGACGACAAAACGGGAGGACCGACTATGATCATAGTTATTGGAGTTAGTGCACTGTTTACATCCTTGAATAGGCTGATTCTCTCCTCCATCCTGAGCATGCATCCTTCATTTAGCAACTTACTTTCTGTCCTCATCCTATTTACCAAACTGCATCGGCTGCCACCATCCCCAGAAGTGCTCAAGTAGCTCTACCGTTTATCGTAAACTTTGTGATATTGTGATTGCTTTAACAATCTTACACAAGGAATAAATATCCCGTGAATGAGCAGCATTACAGACGAAAGAAGTTTATTTTCTGCGCCTTCAGTGACCCCGATTTCGTTGCAGGCGTTCCATATCACGTATTTTCCGGCTAAGATGGCGGCCCCTTGGTGGGTCCACTCTCGCTGCTCCGTGTTCGATTAGAGTGTCCACCACTTTCCCCTGTTTACTTACCATTACCCATAACATCGGACTGTCTGAGTTCACTTCGGACTCCTTCCCTCTCCTCCCCAAAGGATCGGGCTACCATCCTGATATATTTCGACTCCGTCTTTATTCGCTCCTTCGCCCAGTGGAAGGCGCATTACATTATCATGCATTTCCACCAGCAGTCAGCCAAAGCGATATATCGCTACATTTATGAGGTGCCACACCCGGAGCTCTCAAACCCGCTCCTCTCCAACAGGAATCTAACCATGCCCGCTTGCCTTGTTTCCGCAGCTGAACGAATGGGAGTCCAAAGGAGCCCCTCCCCATTGATGTCAGCTCTATGGCCTAGGAGCATCTGTGCAACTTCCCCATTTCCATCTGCTGCAGCACTCTGTAGCGCACATGGTATCTTAATATTGTAATTTGCGTTAAGGTCAGCACTTCTTGCGGAAGTAACCGCATAACTCCCCTGGATCCCTCGGCCGCAGCGTCCTATAAACCGTCGTTCTGCCCCACGCTTTATCACTGTATTTCGTGCGGAGAAAATAGATCTACTAAGATTTCTTCCTTAGATTTGTCTATGCTCCCACTAGATGCTAGGAGGCTTCTAGATTTATCTAATGCCAGTGCAAAAAAAATTGAAACCGTGAACCGCCTAAGAAATTCGGATTTTCGCCAGAAATTATCATGAATTATGCATGTCACGGTAGAGTAAAATAATGATGTTTGGGGATAATCAAAATCAGGTCAAAGCCACCCGACGAGGTAAAGCATAGACACAAAAGCAAATACATAGTGGACCAGGATGAAGTTTTTCAGTGAAGGCGCGCCATAGCCAGCGGCGACTTCAGCTCGATGCTGAATTTCCATCCCCAGAGATTTCTGCACGCAAAATGGAATTTCTTGAGCACGAACTAGATTTTTTCTCGGGATTTCCCTTCGAGATACCACAAACTTGGCCAATAAGTAATACCCCCACCAAGAAAAAAACGCCCCACCTTAACTTAAAACCCACCGCTTCGTCTCTCCACGAAACAATCACCACATAACCTCAACAGGAACAATGGCAACCCAAACCCCAACCACCTCTGAAGAAAAACCCGCCAATCTCCCCTCCACAAACCCCACATCTTCATTCTGGCACACCGAACCATCCTCCTTCCTCCTTGACCACCGCACCACCCCCGACCTCCCCGCAACAACCGACATCATAATCATAGGAAGCGGAATAACCGGAGCTTTCGCAGCACGGCACCTCCAGGACCTCAGCCTCGCGAATGAAAAGCTAAACATAGTCATGCTAGAAGCTAGGGAAGCGTGCTGGGGTGCAACTGGCCGCGTATCTACGCCTCTCTCTCTCTCTTTCCCGAAGCTTACCTAACCCGCGCAATTGCTTACTTGCTTTACTGACGAGAACGGAGTAAAAGAACGGCGGACACTGCCAACCTCTCCTCTACCAGCAACCTCCGTCGATCGCTGCATTCGAGCTGAAGAATTTCCACGCCGTCGCAGAGTTCATCGCCGAGCACAATGTACCGTGTGAGTACGTCCAGACGAAAGGTGGGATTCATGCTTTTCTTAGTGAGAGGGAGTACGCGAATGCTAAGAAGGAGGTGGAGCATTTGAAGCGTACAGAGTTGGGGAGGCTGGTGTCTACAACGGAGGATAGAAGGGATCTTGAGGAGTTGGGGCTCGCGGAGTGTTGTATTGGAGCTGTGCAGCAGCATGGGTTGGGTTCGAAGTTGTGGCCGTATAAACTTGTTGCGTGGGTGTTGGAATCGCTGGTTAAATCCGGAGGATTGAACCTCCAGACCATGACTCCGGCGTTGAAACTCACTCGCTCGGGAGAGAAGTGGGAGGTTGAAACAGCGCGCGGAGCAGTCACCGCGCCTCAAGTTATCCTAGCAACGAACGCATATACATCCTACCTCCTCCCAGGCCTATTCACGGGTCTCATCACACCAGTGCGAGGGCAAATGACAGCACTCACTCCCCCACCAGTGGAAGGAGACTCACAAAAGAAAGTCGAGCTCAACCACACTTACGTCTTCATCGGTGGTGCCGACGCCAGCAGACTCCGAGATGACTACTTAATCCAACGCCCCTTCTCTCCCATGCGCGGGAAAGGCCAGCTCATGTTCGGTGGCTCGCGCACATTCGCTCCTGGGAAAGGCATTGGAGTTGATGACGACAGTGCTCTCGACGCAGAAGTCGGCCAGAGCCTCAAACATGGTCTCGTGAAATGCTTAGGTCTACAGGGAGACAAGCACGGGACGCTAGAGTGCCAAAAAGAATGGACGGGTATCATGGGTTATTCGCGGGATGGACGGCCATGGGTTGGTGAGGTTCCGGGCTCTCCGGGGGTCTGGGTTTCTGCGGGATACTCGGGACATGGGATGCCGAATGCGACGCTCTGTGCGCGGTTTATTGCACAGTCGGTTCTAACTGCACGGGATGGCGGAGATGTGGAGGAGGTTCGGGAGAGATTTGTTAAGGAGGGTGAGATTCCGGAGGCTTATTTGGTTACGGAGGAGAGGGTTAGGCGGGCGAGGGAAAGGCCAAGGATTTCGGCTATGCATGAGCCGGGGCTTGGGAGCGGGGTGGTGGTGTAGGTGGGTGAGCAATGTTACAGTGTAGTCGGCAGACCCGATGTATATATGCCGCAAGTACGGTGGGGATGGTGCTGTCCGTTCTCGGCGAACTGAAGATTGGCGGATAAGACGTTCGGCAACCCCGAATCACCCCCGGAACAGCAAGAAGTATGCAAAATAGGTGCTGAAACCTGTAATTCGGATGTTCCTATCTTCCAGGGGCACTGCAGATATCTCCACTTTCAAAAACAGAGACATCAATTTCATCTTCTCATACCATCGGTTACCACATCCTTAAAAACCCACTAAAAAGGAGCTAATCCAAAGAAAAATTTCACTATCCAATTAAACCCAAATTTTCACCCCCAGGTCTCACACCCAACTGCGCCACATTCAAACCCTAAAGGTCCGAAACCCCGCCTGACCAAGCATCTCAAGTAAAAGATAAACGGTCTCTCTAAATCCTGAAAGCGAATCCCGTGTCCTCTGGAACTAACTTTGATGCATTCTTTCCATTGGTAGAGTTCTGTGGTTTCCTTGCGTTTGATTAGGTTGGGTGTCTAGAGCTGATAATCGGAGAGATGAGGACAACGGGAAGGAAGTGTTTGTGTTAGTGCTAGGAGACAAAAGGGGTTTATGTTAGCGGGAGTTTCAGTTGCAAGGAGATGGACATTTTGGGAAGAGGGCTTCTTTTCACTACTAACACCGCAGGTAGAACAGGTGCAGCCGCTTGAATTACCGCTGCTGCAGGGGCAGTTAGAGCAGGTTCCGCAATCGCCCATCCCCGTTATTTACTGAGGGAAGATTAGTAGAGGAGGTTTGAGGCTCCAGAACTGGAAATTAAAGAGGTTTGTTTGGTTTGAAGTAGCGCGATGTTGAATGTGGTAGTGAGTTCGTAGGCGAGGAAGGAAGAGAGAAGAAGGTGAAGTGTTGGAGCTTGTTGGGGTATCCACATTGTTCACCCAGAGTGTCTGCTCCCAGAAGTGAATTATCCGCTCGGTAGTGAATGGAACGTTTCTTAATTCACTTTAGCACTCGTAGCCTCCGAGGTTGCAACATATATACCCGCCCAAACCCACAACTCCTGGTCTTCCTCTCTCACCTTCTCAACAACATCCACACACATACGCAGGGACCAAGACACGCACAAGACTCTCTTTCACCCAATACTCCAAACTAACAACAAATCGTCCTCACCACCACTCAACATCACAAGCCCCTACTTTCCACTCCCTAACACAAAACAAGGGAAATGGGTGACTGTGGCTGCGGTTCCTGTCCCTGCAGCGGCAGTTGTAGCGGGTGCGGGTGCTCCTCTTGCGGGGTAAGAAAATTCCCGGCCTTCTTAACGATATAGGTTTACGCTAATATATTTCTCCTTGTTCCAGAACTAGTTCCTACAGCCTCTGATAACCTTGGGGCATCATTTGCGGTTCCCTTGTCTTGCGACCTCTCACTCGTGAACTCGGTCAAACATCCCTACTGAGAATGAAGGGGTGCTCCTTACGATGAACTGAATGCGCAAATGCACCAGCTCGGGGCGGAAAACGACGGATGAAATTAGAGATGGTGGATTTTCCTCTTGTACTAGTGGCTTTTGTGGTGGGCTATCGGTTTTTGTGAGGCGCTCAGGTAGATAGGTTGATGGCACGACTTTTGGGAGGAGTTGGGGATTTGGCTACGGAACTGGGATGTGAATGCGAGACTTTCCAGCCACCTCACCACGAATTTGCTGGGAATAGTGAAATATTGCTCGTTGCTTCAGCTGTGAAACGAGGGATTTGCCTTGTGCTCTGTGAAGCCAATAGGCAGACGGGTTGGGTAGATCGAAAAATTATGCGGTCGCGAACTGTTACATACATATCGCTGAGCGTAGTGAAAGAATTGGTGAGGGTTGGCGAGATATGACACACTATGTTGGGAGAATGCTCTCGGCCATTCCACGATGGAATGAGTCATGGGAGTTAGGGAGTACTTACGTGGAGGATATATGTGGCCCTCGCCACCAAGATTGCCACCTTACGAATCGGATTGCCACTCATTAGATATATAAGTATAGATTAGCTAGCTATGGGACTCTCAACTCAATACAATCGTTCTAATCTTCTGCTTTTTCTTACCTTCGTTCGTGTGCTTCATCCAACACACTACAATCTCTGAACACTCCCGATATGGCTAAATTATCAAGGCTAGGGGTGCTGCAACCTGCAATTCGAATATACATATCTCCTGGGGGCATTACAGATATCCCCAGTCTTGAAGATGGAGATGTACCCTCATCAATGATTTCTACATTCTGCCTCAAACTTCAATATACCGCAAGCTAGACATAGCCAAGGTCGGCTTAATGCTATTTCTGGTAAAACACCGGATTATTAGGAGCTTCTCTGGGCCTCAAATCCCTTTTGTTCAGTTGAGAATGTCAACCTTTCTCGAATAAGTGCGGAAACCATCCCGTCCTCCGGTGCAGAGAGAAGCCCAACTCAACTACACAGTTCCTGTCAAATCTAAGATAATGCCCGAACCGCACCCATACACTTACACAAATAAACCATCCCTCTCCACACGCGTTAATTCCCCCAATTTTTAGCAGCAAATCTCAAATTCCCCCAGTGAGCGGTGCGGAATTGTGCACTCGCCTAGCAAAACCCCTCCCCTTCCGGCAACCAGGATTCCCAAGCCTAAACATACAGAAGCAAGCCACACTCACTTTTAGCCAAGAAAACACCTCCACAGTTCGGAATTCCAAATAACAAGCCTTTCCTCGCGCGCAGTCGTCAGCCCTAACGGCATACGGCATATACGATCACCTTGATTTGGCGGTTTTCGGCTGACGTGAGAAATTCCCCGTTTAGCGACGAGCGAGGTGCCAAGCCTCGCGTTTTGTGGGTCCAGCCCGCTTACGCGAAGACGACTTGGCGAATCAGAGGAAGGGGAGATGGGATTACGCATGGCTGTGATTTGAAATGTTTTGTACGACATTCGTTGTGTTTGGCTGTGGTGGCATGGTGGGCTACTGTCTTTAGTAGACAGTCAACTACGGCATGTGGGAGGTTTTGTAGGCTAGTTACTGCACAGGTAGGACCAAAAGCTTGAGTGGACAAGCATGCTTGCATACGGAGCTTGATTTTAGCTGAACGGGAACGGTGTCTATGGATACGACTTTGGCGTACTCAGCCCTGTGGGCCGCTGCGACATCGTGACGAATTCTTGTTATCTAAGGGGTTTGGCGCCGTACTTTCGTTTGTTGACAACCAACCTCATCTCCAGAATGTGTATAAGAACCACCCGACGTTCACAATGTCGACTTCCTTCTCTTCATCACGGCGCGACACAGTCACTACACCAAAGCAACATCTCGAGTTCCCTATTTTCCTATTTTTCATATCTCATCTCCTTATTTCCTTCGTTTGCACTAGTCCCATTCCTTTCTATCTACTACAATGGCTCCAGCCGGCTCCAACCTCAACGGCCGCAACCTCACCATCCTCCTCCTGGGCCTCCTCGTATTCCCAATGACGCTCGCTTTGCCTTATCAACATCACATCCAGAAACGCGACATCTTCTCCGACATCGTAAGCCTCCTAGCCGTCCCTTCTGTAGTCATATACATCAGTTGACAAGCATGCCTAGGGGAACTTCTTCGTAAACCTCGAAATGCAAGTCGACATGTTCATCTTCCAACCCATCCAACAATTCTTCACGGAAACCTTGCCACAGGACATCAACCAATACATCGTCGTTCCCGCAGAGAACTTTTTCAATCAGGCCGGTGCAATTGTGGTTAGTTCGCTGTATACTTTTGATATGTTGGTCGCGGATCTGGGTATAGCCGTAAGTTTACCTCCCTAGCAGCGCCACAGGGGGCAGCGCAGCTAACAGGGCATGTGGTGCCGTAGATCGAGAGAGACGTAGTTGACGAAGCCATGACGGTCGAGAACTTCGCAAACCAAGTCGGGCAGGAGATTTCCCAAGAGACTACGATGATAGGAAACGAGATAGCCAACGCAGTGCGAGCCCCCAAATCCCCCCTACCTCGTTGCATGGTGGGACCAAAAACGCCTAGTTAACCCAGATTTCCAAAAACCAATAGTTCACCAACGTCGTCGGTCCGGCTCTAGTTCAATTCGGCAACGAGGCCGGGCAGGCTTTCAATACCGCTGGGCAGGACATCTTGACTGGACTTATAGTTGCTGGGAACTACCTCGAGGCTCACCCTGAGCTCATTGCTGAGATCGTATTGACTGCTGTCTTGGTATGTGGCAGCCCTTTTTCTCCTTAGCTGACCCCTCGAAACCGAAACGCTGACACTACCAGGCTGTCGTAACTGTCGTCCAGCCCGAGCTTATTGGTGCCGACGCTGCCTTGGTCGGCGAAATAGCGGCAGAGGCCGGTGGAGAGGCCGGCACAGTTGTTGGAACGAAAATTGCCAGTGAAGCAGCAGCTGAAGCAGCGACGGAGGGGGCGTTGGATGCTGGGTCCCAGGCAGTTGTCCAGGCCGTGGATCAGCCAATTGCAGCGAGTATCAAGGAGACTCTGACGGAAGATGAAGAACGTAAGTTCATCCTTCGGATAGAATTCCTCGTCCATGGTATTACCAGAAGAGTTGGGGTCTAATCAGTGAAATAGCCATCTATAACACCATCAACGAGATCCTCGATATGGCCAACATGCCGCAAGTAAGCCAAAAGGGACTGCAAGGACTACAGGTTATCACCCAGGATACCGCTCAACAACTCGAACAGGAGGTCCAGGCTGTCGCCCGGTCAACGGAAGAGGAACCCTACCAAAACTTGGAAGAGATCATGATGTGGCTCCAGCAGAGGGGTCAGATCGTTGCTCCTCTTCCTGGTGTTCGGGTTATGGCTCGCGGCGCGAGGAACTGGGCTTGGAGAAGCGCAAGAAGAAGTCTACGTCTTCTGGCTTGACGAAGTTCTCTACTGCTACTAAGTCTAGCAGTACCAAGCCCACTTCATCCGCGACGTCCGTTGTCGCAGGAGCTACGAGACCAGCCACCATTTCACCCGCTCTCCTCAAGGCATCCTTAGCCAGCACCTCAAAGACCACAACCACCACACTACCCACCTCCACCGCCCTCTTCATCCCCTCCCCGGTCCTCAAAAAATGGTTCACCCACCACTACCTCAACCGAACCACCTACCCAAAAGACTGGATAAAATCCCACCTCCGCAACAGCACCATCGCCTACCTCACATCCCCCAACATGACTGCCGCCTCCCTAAAACCCATGATCCCCCAAATCCTCTCCACCAAGCTGCCTAACATCCCTTATCCACCTTCCGCGGACGCACACCGTATGGCCATCGCGCATCAGCTAGCGAGTGGGAATGCGACGGCGTATAATAAGAACAATGTGACGGTGAAGATCATGATGGATGCTAACGCGCCGAAGGATGTTTGTTTGGGGGTGCTGAAGAGTAATTGTTTTGGGAATCAGCTAGGGAATCCGTATTGTTTGCATCAGTGTGCTAGTAGGTGGTATAATCAGATGAATGTGCAGCCGTTGCATTACAAGTAGGGGGTTTCTTCTCGAGGGTCTAGAGCTTTGGCGTTCGAGAGTTAGGCTTGGGCAGGGGTGGGTGGAAGGCGAGTGGCTTGCGTGGTGGGGTTGGTGCGAGTGTTTGTTCTTCTTTTCGTCCGCTTTCCTCCTAGACACTCCTTTGGATGTTAGTTTAATACTTGATCACAAATAAAGTCTTTAATCGCGTCGAAGTTGTTCCTTGCCTTGCTCAAACGTTCTCGACAAGTAACCATCGAATTAAGGGCACCTAAGACAGCAGGGTCCAGAACAGGGGTTGCGTGGCTTCCTCACGTATTGCATAAGTAACAATACCAAGCGGCATAGTGTGTTGCACACCGCTTTAGGCCTATGATTGTACATTCAATACCTTGCCACCAAGAGTCGTATAGTTGACCCGCAGCACTTCCCGTTGACAAGGGCGCGCCATGGCGGTGTCCTGTATGCTAATCAATAACATATTGGCGAGATATGAGTCCTAGGATGAGGGCGAGGGATGTCGCACACACGAACACTCTCAGGATCGTACGCAGATCGAGAGAATGTTGACCTATGCGTGAACGCAATCGTACGACTACTCTTCGCATGGCAGCTTCGGCGCTGGCTCCACCTCACATGCACGACTTTCACGAGCGTGATAGCGACGCGTGGCCATCGCGGCGATCACCAACAGCTTCTCCACCGATGATCGATCGAGAGAGTCATGTCCTTCAGCCGTAGTTACGGTCAGACCCACCGGCGTAGTGTGCAGGCCGCGTCCACAGGCTCAAATATTCCTCACATCGACAAAAACACGTTTCATCGGTCGTTCCCCTCCCCATGCCATGTGGATACCACTCACAAACCCGCCAATATTCTCCGGCCCTCCAGCCCGCTGCCGAACAGGAAGATCGAACTCACCAAAAGCCAGCCTATCCCGAACTCTCGGGCTGCCTCACTAACACCCTTCTAGCCCTAGGAGATTACGATCAGAGCCGTTCCAGGGGCTGAGAGGGGGTAGTGGGAAAAATCACCATTCGCTGCGGAACAAACGGGGTGCTGGGCAATCCCCCGAGATTGCCGGGGTGTAAATCCGATCGACGGGGGTTTTAATGCAGGTGGGTATGTGGAACCGGGCTGGGAGGTGTTTATAAAGCGGGTGGTTCCCCCGTTTTGGTGGAGGATGGGTTGTGTTAGAGCTGCCGCGAGAAAGTGGATGTTAGCGAGCTGTTGCGAGAACCTGAAGCTGCTAGGTTCGGCCGGTATTGTAGCAGTATGGGAAGAGTGGTTAGAGCAGCAGTTCGTGAGCTGAATCGTCCTTGTTGGCCCCGTTCATTTGAGGCCGGTTGACCTGTTAATTGGAGCAGACGGGTTAGCTGCGAACGAACATAGCTCTGTGGGGCGGTCTAGAAGCTTCAATGCCGGCTGTACCTGAGGGTATGCAGCAAACGGCTAGGGCTGCGGCAGAGAAGGCCTTCGCCCCGAGAGATCTGAAAACGTGGGAGATCTCAGGTCGCCGCTTGAAGCAAGAGCGGCACATGATTTGAAACCGGACCAAGTTAGAAAATCAATAATCAAAAATCAAAAACCTCGTATATTCTTCCTTTAGCAATGTACAAACGTATGGGCGGGAATATATCCATGGGTGTTATTCAAAGCAATCGGAGTTAACATCGCGCGATATTCACCAAGATTCGTGGGATGGTTGTTTGACCGTCGGGACTCGGACGTTAGGGCGATTACTGAACAGAGAGAAACGCGCAACCCCTCGCTGCCTCGCACTTTCTTTAGTCAGCCGGGGATTGAAGCAACTCCACTCACACAGAGTAATCAGATAATTCATCTGACAGGATCACCGAGGCACCGATGCAGCTCGATGACATAATTATCCTACCTCCAAGGCCCATCAGCCAATGTCTACAAAGAGTGTGAATGCAAGACACAACTTTGGCGGCCGTGTTGATCAATCTTAGTACATGATAGGCCAAGCCGCACAGCCCAACGCCACTATTTTAGAGTATTATTCAGCCTGTCTTCTCCGCATCCAGCGACATATCAACAAATAACCCTGTCGCGCAGAGGTGGGGTGCTGTGTTTCGAAGCAGTGATATTGAAAACAAGAATCCTTTCGGAGATACCGGCATACCTTCTGCAAATGACCCGTGAGTTAGTATCGTTAAGTCTCCGAAACCTAGGATATTTAAATCGGTGTTTCCCTCGTTCAATTTCTATCAACAAACAGGATCTCACAACCAACACTATCGAATACCCCCTTCTACCGAAAAACAAACTCCACTTCCATTAATTCCCACGTCTCCTACAACCCAACGACTGCCTGTCAGCCTAAGCGACCAACCCCATTCAACTTCTAAATATCCACAGCCTTTCAATAAAATGGCAGGGGAACTTGTCCTCGTAAGCTTCAACCCCACTACCCCTACCTCCTCCAATCCGGCTAATATATATCTCTCTCAGATCACTGGCGCAACCGGCCACATCGGCTTCCGCACTCTCGTTGAAGCCCTCAGAGCAGGTTACCGTGTCCGCGCCGCGATCCGTCGCAAAAGCGCCGCTGAAACCATCAAGAACACTGCCTCGGTGAAGCCGTACGTCGACAACCTCGAATTCGCGATCGTTCCGGACATCACCGCAGATGGTGCTTTTGACGAAGCACTCACCGGCGCCGTATACGCCTTACACATCGCATCACCCCTCGCAATACCCGTAAGTCTCAAGCTTCCCCCGCCCTCCCAAAAAACAACACCCTTTTCTAAAACATAAAACCTTAATTTTGACACCCAACCACCCACAGACCGACAACTACCAACGCGACATAATTGAGCCCGCCCTTCACGGCACCCTCTCCATCCTCACCTCTGCGCTAAAATCCCCAACCCTAAAACGTATCGTAATAACCTCCTCCAACGCCGTAATCGGCCCCAGAGATGAAACCACCATGGCCTCCAAAATCTTCACCGAAAAGGACATCGGACCCGTTCCCCAGGCTCCGTACGCCAACTCGTTTGCGGCTTACGCTGCGAGTAAATCCATTGCGCATGCCGCGGAGGATAGGTTTATGGAGGAGCATAGGCCGGGGTTTAGTCTTGTGAGGATTTTGCCAGGTTTTGTGGTGGGGAGGAATGAACTTGCGACTACCGTCGAGAGCTTCAACGCTGGGACCAACAAACTCATCTTCGCTCCCATCTTAGGGGGCACCTACCCGGGCCCCCTCGCCGGCGCCACCGTCCACGTTGACGACGTAGCACGTGCGCATGTCGACGCCCTCGACACCGAGAAGGTCGTAGGTAACCAAGATTTCCTTGCAGATTCCAACTGTCCAGAGGGGATTACGTGGGAAGATTCAGCGGAAATTACGAGGAAGGCGTTTCCAGAGGCGGTGAGGAAGGGACTGTTGCCGCTCGGGGGCACGCAGCCGACGAAGAGGGTTAGGTATGATGCTTCGAAGACGGAGAGGGTGTTTGGGTGGAGGTTTAAGGGGTTTGAGGAGCAGGTGAAGAGTGCGGTTGCGCAGTGGTTGGAATTGAATGGGGAGGTGGCTGCTTGAGGTTAATGCTAGGAATTTTTAGGGAGTCGCGGGAGTTGGGAGAGGAGGGGCGTGGTTTTTGCCTTCGTGCCAGGGACAGGAGTAATGCTGAGATAGAAGGAATGACAGGGTTATGGTCTTTGTTTTCTAAATCCACGAGGGGACATGCGCTTTGGGCTTCTTTGGACTTTAATTCGCATATACAGGTATCTTTGACCGAAATGAGACTCGCGAGAAATCTTTAAAATGAAGGAGAAATCCCGAGAGAAAGTTCTAGATGTTCCAAATATAAGCATCTATTTATAACCAAAAGAGTTAACAAATTTCAACACAGCGTAATCCATTTCTAGGCTTCAAATCCCCAAATCGAATGATGCAGTTAGGGTGATAGGGGAAAGGGCAAATATCAGGAAGGAAATATGTTATATCGACGTCCCTCGAGAGACCGAGCAATTATGTCCACTACACCTATAATTGCAGAGACGACGTGAATATCCGTAGCCACTCATTTTTGACATGTGGTTGGGAAGTGACGTGTAATTTGAGGGCCGGAAATCGGAGATCGGTGAAATTTTACCGGCTTACAGTAGCTTTACGTTGAAGCTACAGAGCTGACCAGATACCTGTTTTGCAAATTTAACATCCGGGTTGGCATCCCAGTTAAACTATTTTCCACTTACTCTGATGCGTAGAACCTCCCTAAACCCCGCACAACAAATATCCACCCACCTCTGCAGTTTCCGGCTTCCATTCTTCGCCCCCATCCATCTCAGCAAAATCCGAAACGGACGAATCCTTCAGCCATACCACTGCACAATCCTTAAAATCCTAAGCCGCCAAACTTAAAACCCGAACAAAATGGGCAAATGCACCTGCACCTCCTGCAGCTGCAACGGTAATTGCAATTGATGTAACTGCTCGGCTTGCGGGGTAAGCTCTAATCCCTAACCTTAGGCACAGACCATACATGTATACGACGTACTAACTCATTTCTAATGGCTCAGCACTGAAGTCGGGATTACGCAACTTTCTCCTAGCTTAATACGCAGTTGCTTCTACGTCGTTACATAATCAACTTTGGGAAGGACGGCTCGATATACGGGTACAATGCTATTGGATATTTCGAGGGGTTCTGAATGGACTTCTCACCAAAGAATATTCTCACTTTCACTCTTTCTAGGATGCTTCATGCAACGTAATTGCTTTTTGCGGGGATGGAGGTTGGAGAAGGTCCGTTCGATGCAAGCAGCTAGCTAGGTCCTAGAACGTGGTAGCCACGTGTGCGTACAAAATCCATGTTGTTGGGAGCATGCACACGCTCTCGAGAAGGAAGGAAATCTTGCCCGGTTGTCCGGGCTTTCGTGAGGCTGAAACTAGGTCTTGTTTACCCAGTTTGACCGCACAAGAGTCAAGTTACGGAAAAGGGGCGGGGAATGTGAAGGTGCAAACGGAGGACGAAGTAAAAGGTGTATACTGAAGAGGCCGGTCTTGCTATTCTAGATTGAAAGATATATGTGATTGTGTTTAGATAACCCTGATGCACCATCCCTTTTTTAGGGTGTAAGACTACCTCTGGAGGATGGTATGCGTCAAGGATATTATAAATACGAATCAAGGCGGACGAAATAAAGCAATCTCCATCCGTGTATCAACTGGAGGAGGACCATGTTGCCTCGATGCGATATTAGCCGGCGGCATATGAAACCAATTACCTACCTCGTAGCTACATGTGTACGCTGCTGCTTTGGACTCTACACGAGCACTAACGGTCCGCGGAAAACAACCAGTCAACTCTGCAAAGAAGACGCAACAAGACACTGAGATACCCCCCACTCTGCAACCAACTGGGCATACACACATAACAAGCCGCAGTCGATCACATACAACAGCAATCCCCCGTCCTGAATTTAAGAGCATAGTTCGCCTCTATTCCCAGCCTACTCCGCAATACCCCTCAGCGCCATTCCAACTCGTGCATGCCTTCCACGTCTCAAACCGTATTCTCGTCCAATCGGCCAGAGGGGTTCGCAGAGGCCACCATTCCACACCTCGCCCATCCCATCCCATCCCCAAGCCTACCGCGGTGCAACGGGAAGGCTAAGCCCTCACCTCCCTAGTATCCCCATATCCTGCCCTCGAGAAATACGAGACTCATGGCTGAAACGCCGTTCACCACAGCCTCCCATTCGCGCGCCTAACACATTCCAAGGAAAACAAGAGACGAAAGACAACGCTCGGGTGTCGTTAGTGCTGGCAACAGCTCGCCAACTCCCGCTTCCCGCATCGGCACCCTCAGAAATTCCAATACAGGGTACGTAGGCGTGTGTAACCAAGTGAACCGAGATCCACGACCAACAGCCGAGGTCCACTTTTCTCTTGCATATTAGCTAATTCCAAACCCAAGCCTTGCAGAATGCACGACCCACGAAACCAGACCAACCAGAGACCGCGAATAAATCGAGCACGGTGGATAGACATACTCTCTACATACTCCGTACATAAAAAACAACACTGAAATCCGAAGAATTTCCTCCTTCTCCCGGACCCTCGCAAAAAAATCACGGCGTACGCCCCTCCGTTCCACAAATACCCAACGCCGGCAAGTTCCGGTGCGCGCAGCAGGTTCCCAAGTGTTTTGCGGCCGATCGACGTGGTTGCTCCGCGGGATACGCGAAGCCTCAATCCAATCACTCGTTTGCGGAAATGCAGATCCAGAGACACACGACCCGCATCTGACGCCTCACAGTCATGACCCGAATCCAAAAAAGGAATTGTGCCGAGGCACAGTTCGTGTCCTCTAAATAACTGGGGATTAGGCAGTAGCGCATTTGTTTCCACTTATGCTTAATGCTACGTACGGGCCCTTTCGTCACACGGCATTGACATCCGATGTTGGCTTATAACCTGGCTGTCTGCCCACCCGACACTCCCGATTTTGGAGGGGAGGAGGCTCCGAAGGGCGAGAGAAAGAATATCAATTTTGCTAATCTAACAAGCAAGAAGTGAATGGACGATAACGAGCTTCCTGCAATTCAGGTCATATCATTCATACTCCTCCAACCCTGCATACAGCTTCTCCACATGATATAGATCAAAGAACGTCTTACCTAGAACGGAAAACGCTAACGTATCAGCATCACATCACCACAGTAGCCAAAACATCTCGGAAAGGGATCACTTCGAACTCACCAATAAAAGGCACTAAACTCGTCCCAATCGCCCCTGCAACCCCCCTTTCCCGATCACACCACCACGCCAAATTCGGCAATCCATACCACTCTCCCGTCCCCTTCCCTCTCCCATTCTCCACCGCATCTGGGGTAATTAAAAAGGCCAACTCCCATCCAAACGAATCGCCATGCGACCCCCACGCCGGCATGATGGGATTGGACATCTCGGGCATGAGCATGGGACGGGAAGGGGCTTGATAACGTCGGCGGGAGGTGTGCGATGTGATCCTGGAACAGTCTCCGGCCTGAGGATCTGGGCGCGGGTTTTGGGGTGTGTGCCGTTGTTGAGGAAGGTGGCGAGGATGGCTTTGCGAGGACGTTAGTTGAGGACCATGGATGAGTGGACAACAACTACGGAGATGGATATTTCAAAGGGACAGAATCAACAGACCTGTGAACTCCGGGAGGTTACCCGAACCGGCCCCTCCGCCGTAGGCCGGGAATTCGCCGTGTTTGGTGTCCGGGGATATCCAACGTGGGGAGGGAAGAGCTCGCTAGTCTCGAGGTTGCGCATGTGGAAGCCGGCGAGGGTGGAGCGCATCTTGTCGTTGAAGTGGAAGTCGCAGTTCCGGATTCCAAGGGGTTCGAAGATATATTTCTTGCACCAGATGTCGAGACCCACTCCGGAGATGCGTTCGATGAGGAGTCCTACCCAGTCCATGGGGATCTGAATGGAGGATTTCCTCTTTGTTAACTCGAGATGTCGTTCGGATATCAGTGTTGGTCTTTTCCTGGGAGTTACGATTTTGAAACAGGGGTACTTACACCTACTCGAAGTCGGTGCCGGGCTCGAAGAGAATTGGGACGCTTAACCGACTCATCATATTCTTGCTTAATGTCGTTACTTCCCCTCGTGTCTCTGGTTTCGATTCGAAATATTCTTTAAATTTGCCAAGTGTGCTGTTGAGCATTTCATATCCGAAGCCAGCTAACCGCCAAAACAACCAGTTGACGGCGGAGTCTTCTATCGGGGATTTCGGCTGTCATGAACCCGCGTGTGTAAGAAGCATTCGCGTCGTTATTCTGTTCTTGGGCTTTTTGTACATGGGCTCGCCATCGTTATCGAATCCCGTCAGGATATCGATCCTGGTTATCTCGGGCATCATCCTCTCGACCTGCTCCGGCGAGTCTAGATGCAGCTTTCCTTGTTCGTACAGCTGCATGGCTGCGATTCCCACAATCATTTTAGTGAACGACGCCCACCAGAACGTTGCATTCACCGTCATGAGCACTGGCAGATCGGGATCGAGCATTCGTACGCCCGCGGTGTGCTCCATGATGGTGTCGCCATTGCGATTGACCGCTGTGAACACAACTCCCGGGAGGTCGTGGGTTGGGTCGGCAGTGGCCCTGTTAATGGACTGAACGATTTCAGCGAAGGTATCACCCGAGACGGTAGCTATGGTGGAAATTTCAATTTGGATCCGTTGATCCGTCAACAGTATCGCGCTCGGACTGTTAAATAGCTCGACCGGATGGCGACGCATTGTTGTCAAAAACATCGAATGTCAGCGGAAGTAGCGAACACGACAAACTTGCAGGCATTCCGAGCTGTTGAATTTGAAGATTAACGTCAGCGGGTTCCAACGGAATACTCATCTCTAGCACAAGCTTACTATGTGGAAATCCATATTGTATTTGGGTGCTCAATGGAGCCCGCCTCTTAGCCGTGGGTGGGGTCAATCTGTGGAATCAATCTATGCAGGCTGGACAAAAACCCTTTCAATCCTTGGAAACGAAGCTATTCTCGTTTGGAGTCGCGAAGTTTGATAGGGTTTTGCTTTTCCCATGCGCATCGAAAAGACGAGTTTTTATTGAACGATCCCTCTCTAACGCAGGTGGGGCAATCGGAGATCTGTCTCACAGCGAGACAACTTCGCGAGCGCCCTCCTGGCGGCATTTACCCCAGAGCTCAGGCCGCAATGTGAGATTCAGGGTCGACACCCATAGGGCAATTTCCTCCCACGAAAAACTTCGCTCACCTCCCACACTGCATACTCTTAGCGACCTTACTTCACCGCTGAAAAACCCGTCAACCCGAACTATTTTTCGTTGGTAGCGAAGCTCTCGTAACCACGGTAACTTATGTGAGCGACTCAGGCGGACGCGTATGAGCTGGAATAAGCTTATGTTTTGCCCCACAAACAACATTGAAAAATGTACGATGTTGTGTTGTGCGTTTGTGACGATTGTTCGGTGTGGGCTGCGCACAGGATGCGCGGGAGGGATGCAGAACAAGGCAGATGATGCGAGGGAGGGATGCGAGACGGACGCGAGGTAACTCGTCACGAGGGAATAAACGCAGGGTCGACCAGACGTGTCGCGTACCGAAGACCGAAGACCGAAGACCGAAGACAAAAGACAGGCCTGGTAAATAGCAATGGATGTTATGCAGGAGGGCGTCTCGAGATACTCTGAAAGAAACAGGAGGATGAGTAAGGACATCGTCCACCGATCATTGTCCCTCATGTCTGGCCTCAGCAGCCCGCTCGGTCGGTATTGTCAGGCTGCGCTGACCGGCATCCCGGCCGTTTTTCGCTTCGCTGTTTTCACACCCAAAAATGGAGGTCTGACCGCCGGATCCTTCTCTAAGTGGAAGGCGCAAGAATCCCAGAGACATGAAAGGAGATTCTTGACCGTGCGCACGCGGTCTCGATAAATATGGGAGCACTAGTGGGAACTTCTGCGTATGTATGGGGTTTACTCCTATGCATCGCTGACTTATCCTGTGGATCCTACTGTCTCGTCTGTCTCGTATTTGCAGCTAGTCCCTTGACCCGTCATGCATATCAACTGCGGCTCCCCTTTAGGTACGGCTTTCGACTCCACTTTCAACTACCGAATGCATAACTCGCCCAAATCCTGGATTCTCGATTCGCGACCTACAAATATCCCCGAATGCGCTCGTGAGAGGGATTTGTGACCCACAACCACGTCAGGACAAGCACTAAGACGAAGGATCAACAACCGCGATGGACGTAAGAGGCCGAAGAGAATCGACACCACCTTGCGACATCTGTCAGTCTAGAAAGCGAAAGGTTTGAACACATCCCACGAAACGTCCCACGCTTACTGCGGAGACTCCCGAGGAAGACCATCATCACAAGCTAATCGACGAATGAACAAACAAATAGTGCGATGGAATCCTCCCACGGTGCACAAACTGCTTTGCCCACGACCTTAAATGCAGCTACTCTTTCACCAATGAAAACAACGTCTACAGCGCGCCGAATATCCCTCTCCCGGTGCCCACCGGTGAGTTCAGAGTGCGCCGCTCCATGGACGGTCTCGTAGCGCCTGGGTTCGACGCAACGCAGCTCCCAAAGCCATTTGGCTACGAGAACTACGTCGCAGCTGAAGCCGATCGACTAGCATCCCATTTACCGGAGGATGTCTATGAGGGTGTGAAGCCAAAGAAGGTGGATAACGCCTTCCACCAAGCATTACTTGCAGCTCACGCCATCAAAATGCCGCCACCGCCATCGACGCAGGCTTACGAGGATCCAATACTTGTACACAACCCAAACTTTCGCTGGAAATCTCTGTTTCCCGCTGAAGTAGAGATTCCGGAGAGCATCAAGGGGGATGACTCCGATGAAGATGCTAATGGTGGTGGGATACCCAGCTCGCGACTATTGACTCACTGCTAAAGTCCGCTACAGATCCGTTGGATGATGACGACGGCTCGACGAAGCAGGTTGAGGCGCATCTCTCCCGCATTAGAGACGTATGGCATTCATCAGCGTCACCGCCAGAAGAAAGGTCTTACTATCACGAGGAGCCCCGCGAGGAACCCAAGGCAGACAAGGTGCTCGTAGGTGTACGTTCCACTGATGCTTCTCCTATTTCTTCTTCTCTATTTAACATCTCTCCTCAATGTGTTTCCCCACCCAAGTCTACAATCTGATAATTTGCCCTCCTGCAGGACGAATACCCAGGCTACAGCAGCGGATGGGAGGAAATATACAGCTGGCCCAAAGGCGCCATGGCCGTTCCTCCATTCGCAAGTGGCATTCAGCACGTCAACATGATTCCCCACGTCGCCGGACTTCCGGGACTTCAGCGTGTCAACTCGATCCCGAGAACCAATTCCGCTCCTCGTGTCGCTGGTTCATACCCGAATGGTCAACTCTATGGTGCCCACTTTGCCGAGTCACATATCTAATATACCACACAAAGCTATCGCACTAACGGCGGGCCCCTATCTATCTATATCAATATCTGATTATATTTCGGATTTTATTTTTCTGATAACTGCTAAGCACGCCTGAATATTTTGGCTACATCCAGCACGGCGAAATCGTAAGCGATGCGGGGTTGAGGAGTTTGGGAAGGGCAGCGATGCGTTGGTCCGGATTGGAATTTGTGACAGGAAGATATGCAGGATTTGACGAGTGGAGATTATGTAAAATGGCGTTGTCTGTCCCCGCGATACATAGTTGGTCTGTTTTGTTGCATCTCTAACCGCCGTTGAAAGTTTTGATAGATACTTATTAAATTAATGAAAACTACTAAAGCTAGAAAGCAATAGTATCTACAAGAGTATATCATGTAACCTCGATCGTTTGGTGTTTGACGTGTCGACATGGATCGAGATAACTCTGAGAGACAAGCAAGGCGATTTGGGGTGGGCGCACTGGGGATGTGGGGGGTAACCCCGCGTTTTTTCGGGAAGGGTTGGAGATGAGGAAAAGGAACCAAGACATCTCGCCAAATTTGGCCAAGACAAAGTGCTGACATTTGAGAAACCTATTAATTTAAATGAGAAGGATCAGCTATTTTCAAATTATAGTAGACAGAAACATATCAAGGCGCGTTTCTATACAATTCACGGCTTGTCAATCATCCGGTCTTACGTGCCTCGTAGTGTGCGAAGTATATAGCATGTATCTCTGTTTCGGCAGGTACGGGATACCGACCGAACTCTTGGGCCGCGCTTTCCCGAACGCATAATCCGTGCTTCGTGCTCAGTACTCTCGATCACTTCAAACGGCATTGATTCTCTCACCGACCTATATTCCGCCACCTCTTCAAACTACCCAACTGGCCCTCTGACGGCCGCTAGGAGGTCCTCAAGCACAGTGCCGGTCATGCAGCGTTATCCTCGTTTCACCTCTCGCGGCCCTTATCGCCCCCGAACTCCGTAAGAGGCCCGCCATCTTACCCAATGCTCCCACAACCGCATGTGGATCATTATTTGGATCCTCCTCACCGACTACATAAGGTCTTAGATCTATATCCTCACTCCTAATCACTCCGACCGTCGGCTGACTCTCGCTAGAACCTTCCCAGTCCATACTTCCAGCGATGCGATCAAAGTGTGGGTCGCCGTGATCGCGCGTCTTGGAGGGAAATGGGTTGCCCCCGAGGTAGGGATTGGTGGATGTGAGGGAGATACTGAAGTCACGGTCGCCGCGGCCAGAGAAGCCAGACAGGGGAGGGGGGTCAGAGCCGTCATCGGAGGGGTATTCGCCGCCTCCGGAACCCCCGGAGCCGTCACCGCCGCCTTGGCTTCCTCCGCCTGAGGAACCGCTAGAGTCACCGCCGGAATCTCCACTCCCTGAGCCATCGTCCCCCCCGGATCCTCCTCCGCTTCCGCTGCCGTCTCCAGATCCACCACCGCCTCCACCACCACTCCCCTTCTCATTCCCATCCTTATCGCAACTATGACTATCTGTCGTTGTAGTCCCATCCGCCCCTGTACTCGTCACCGTCACGGTAAATCCCCCTTCCCCATCATACGTCACCGTCGTCTGACTCTCATTCCCCTGTCCGTCAGCTGCATAACTACTCCGCTGCGTCGTCTCGTACGCTCCCCCGCCTATTTTGTCCTCCTTGACCGTCGTTACGCTCACGAACCCGCCGCCTTCGGTAGTGGAGGTTTGACCTTCGACGCGGGTGTACACCGCGCCGCTCCCGTCTGCCGCTTGGTGGGCGTCACTGTGGACGGTGGTGATTGTTACTTGGCCGTTGGGGGTTTTTTGGGTTATTATCGCGTCGCCGGTTACTCCGCCGGCAGTGGTGGTGACTACGCTTCCTGCTGCCACCGCGTTCTCGTCGACTGGAATCACTTGAGTCGTCACCACTGAGCCATCCGCTTTCGTTGTCACCGTGCTGTATTGGAATAAATTATCTCCTTGACCGGAGGGGAGGGTACCGACGACCGTCGTGCTTGTTTGTCCTGGTCCTACACTCCGACTTCTAATTATCATGATTCCCATTTCCGAATCCACGATGGGTCCCTCTCCACCTTCTTCGCCCTCCATGGCCCAGTGGGTTTTGGAGACTAGTGCACCTCCGGCGCCAGTTTTGCCATCGGTGAGGAAACGACCGATAGTTTTACCGGATTTATTCTTTATCACGAGGGTCCGCTTGCCCTCGGAATAACTCGCATCGGTAACCACGCCGTTAGGATACTTCCATTGCGCTGTGCGTTGAACGGGCTTGCCTGTGTCGATGGTATATTTATCCGTGCGCACAGTTTTGGAGGCGAAGGTGGTTGTGACGAGCTTTCCAATGTGTTTGGATTGCGGTGAGCAGGTTAGTGCGATGTTTATATATGCTGCGGAGGTCTTGGAAGCGGAGACAGATATCTCGGTGATGGAGTCGGTGGAAGGGTTCTTGCGGGTTAGATGGCTGCGTAGGATTTTTTGGGGCCGAGGACTAGTTTTGTGCTTGGGGCCGCGGTGGTAGGGGTGCTGTTACTGCTACCGAGCTTCATGGGTTCCCTTGGGGATTGGATAGAGAGGGAGGTAGAGCCGTTGCAGGAGAGGGTGAAGGTTGAGGGAAGCCAGTGGCTAAGGAGCGAGGGGATAGGACGGCGTTTTGGGAGAGGAGGTTGGGCGTAGGACATTTTTGGGGAGTTGATTTTGTGGTATTGAGCCGATCGAGGAGAAGCTCTAGCTGTACGTGTCTTCTCGGGGGTATGTGGAGCGGGTGATGGGAAGTGGATACTTATATCTTCATCTCTCATCTTATCTAACCCACAGTCAAAACTCTATTTATACATTTCCACGGCCGAAGCTGAGGGAGAGTTCGACTTGCTTTCTTCCTCTCCCTAGGCAGCTGAGAAAAAGAGTCAGGCGTGGTACAATTCGCAATCCGCTTACGGCCGCTATCGCCTTAAACAATCCTTGGCTCATCCTCTCACGACTCTTAGATTCTTATGTTCTAGATTGGTGGTTTCGTGCCTGCTATACTTTGTTTAGCCGAGAATGAGGGCTTGGTGCACGCCTGAAATTCTTGATTTTCTTAGTGTTGGCTTGACCTTGTATGGCTGCGGGAGGATGAAGCGAGATATTCCCGAATATCCAAGATCGAGCTGAACACCACCACGCTCCCGTTAACTCAGCTGCCTAGAGATTCGTCTTTTGAAACGCATTAGCACACTCGTGTGGTCCACTTGGCACCGAATCAGATAGACGGTTGGCATCTGACAAAAGATTAAATTTCCTTTGCGTTAAGAAGCCTGAAAAACTATCTCCGGAGGCGTATATCCTCTAATATCTTCGAGTCATATCTCGCAGCGTCTCCCCCTTCACCAGCTTCCTATGAACCACACCCCGCATATCTATTTTCTCCCTCCGATATCACTAAGTCAACCCGTCTCCGTTCTCCGAAATTCTTGTACCACACACCCTTCCCCGCTCTCACCATCCAAAGAGCACGACCACCGCCTACGCAGCAACACATCCGCCATCAACAGGCAACAACGCCCCAGTTGCCCAACCCGCTTCCTCACTTGCCAGAAACACTGCCGCACCCGCAATGTCAGCTGGTTCGCCGAGGCGGTGCCAGGGGTGGCGCTCCCGCAAGCCCGGGGGAGATGGTGGGGAGTCGGGGGTTTTGGTCGTTATGGAGGTGTTGAGGATGACTGCAGTTGTCAGATATCTTGGAGGAGGAGGAGGAGAAGGGGCTTTTGGAGGTAAAAGTGGGCTTACTGCCGGGGCAGATAGCATTGCAGTGGATGCCATCTTTGCCGTAGGTCTGGATGAGAGTTAGGATGGAGAGTCGGTCGGCGTGCAGAGTTGGGAAAAAGATTTTCGTATTGGATATCTTTTCTCCCCCATTTTTTGTCGGGAGAGAAGAAGGGACTCACGACAGCCACATTCCTCGTCAATTGGACAACTGCCCCTTTGGACATACTATACGCCGCTATCCACGCCGTTATCTCAGCTGCTAAAATCCAATTCCTCTTCCGCGCAGATATATCACCCCCGACCCCACTTCAGAGGGGTTACGACTAGAAACTGGGGTGCAAAACGACAAAGAACAAACCCACGCAATACAGTTTGTCCTCTAAGCCCTATTGCCGAAGCCAGATTCACTATCCACCCCTTATCTTCCACCTTCTGCAAGAGGAGATTGGGCGAGGAATTGGCAAATCGCGTATTTACACCCCAGAAAACAGCCTTTCGCGTTCACGCTCATAGTGTTCTCGAACACTTCTTCCGGGAGCGTGTGGACAGCCCTATCGTCGTGGTGGGAGAGGATGCCTGCGTTGCTGACCATTCTGTTCATTCGTGAGCATGGGTTTTCTCTTCAAGGTCGGGAAGCGCCGCACATATCCAACCTCCCCCACTCCGCAGCCGCAGCACCAACAACCCTCTCCACCTCCCCCGCAACACTCACATCCGCCTGAATGAATACCGCCCTCCCCCCGGCGCGCTAGATCGCGAGGTGCGTCGTCTTCTCTCTATTCGAGCTCGCGTCTCCACTGCTGTCGATCTGCCCTCCTGGGCGTCGCGGGTAAGGATTTACGTCCGCGCAAACGACATAAGCGCTCTCGCTAGCAAAACGGAGAGCGATGGCGCGGCCGATGCCGGTTGAGGAGCCGGTTATGATGGCGACGCGAGAAGGTAGACGGGGCATGCTTAATTTGGGGGCGTGGTAGCTGGTGGAGAATTAAGATGAGAATTAGAGGGTTGAAGGGGAATCGAGCATGAAGTGGGCCCTTTATCTATCTACCTATCCACTCCTGTGGTGCTTTAGCGGCTGGTTCGGATTGTAGGAGGGTACGGGGGATGGGGGTTGAGACTAGCCGTGCGCGGTGTTTCATGTGGGCGGTTGCTCTCTTTTAGAGGGGTTCATATTGGTTGGGTGTTTTGCGGATATTCGTATCTACATGGCTTTGGCAGTTTCTGCGTGAGTGAGCTGGCTTCCTGTTGCGGAACTCCAGGTTTCGTGAGTTTCTTGTGTTGGGCGACAGCGTTGACGTCATCTGCGGTTGGTTAATTGAATTTCGGGAGTGCAAATTGCGGGATCGAGATCACTCGTATATTATGGATCCACCTTTTCGTTCTAGGCCACGCAATTGGGTAACCAACTTCTGTAAGTATATAGGAGTTGTCTCTGCCTTGTGTCGGGAGCCTTGCGGTCGGCTTTGGTAGGTCCCGCAATTATTTTGTTGGTGATTGTCGTATCCCGAATCCTGCTTCTAGCACACCTTTTCTCGCCTGGCAGTGAGGATATGACAAATACTAGGACATGTTCTATTTCCCAGAATGAGCATTCCCGACGCTGAACGCAATTTCCTATCGATATATCTCTTTTCGATTTCTTATGACACTCTCTTAATCAGGTTGATGCAAGGTTTTCATTTTGTCCTACGAGCTAGATGTGAGTTGCTTCACCACTCTTCCTAAAAATAGCTATCACCCACACAAAGACCCCCCAAAATCCCGAACACAAAAGAAAATCCCTAATGGCAGGTTTGCCTACGACATCTAGTCATGCTATGTCCACTATCCCAGCGAAACCACGCTTTCTAAAACTCGACTGATTTGGGAGAACGGAATCGGCGATCGTGATCGAGACATCCCCAATGGTTCACTAGTGCTGTATACCGGTTAGCATCAACTTTAGATGCACTACTAAGTCCTGGAAGCTAGTTTATTCTTACCCCGCAAGAGGACTTCTTGTTGACTTGAGGTTGCTGGTGAGAGAGAGAGCCTTGTGCGTTTCTTGGTCTCTTGTGCGTGCTTACGTTAGTGAGGATGGAAGAGAAGAAAACTGGAGGGCGTGGATTTGGGGGGTATTTATGTTCGTGGATTCGCAGGTTTGGGTGTGGAAGTTGGCGAATTCACTTCGGGGAGGATAGTTAAATTATTGGGAGTTTTACGCGTAGTATTTAACAAAGCGACATCATCTCCAGTCTGTTTCCAGGAGGTTGAGGTATGTGAATGACAGAATGCAATAGTTTTCTCTGACTTTCAGGGGAAGCGACTAACATAAGTCCTGCCCCGCCAAGGAATGTCGGCTGCCTTTAAGCCGACCCCGGGCACTCGGCAACCGCCTGAAGCTAGGCGAGGCGTTGCCTAAGTCTCCATCGATCTTAAAGCGGCACTGGGACAGGACTGATGCTGGTTGCTTCTATATGCTTCACTCCTAATTCTTCTTGACCAATATCAAAACGTGGGGCAGCGACTTAGCGTTGAACGCAACCTTCCGAAAGACTGCCTTATCTATCGTCTCATGGGATCGACTATGAGTGGCAAGATTAACCTCAACATATTAGGATTTCTAGGCCTGCCGGTGTTGGCTCCCTACGCAAATCCCAACGGCGTCGCATATGGTGTGCTGAGGTGGGAGGGATGGAAGGCGGGAATTACACCATATCGGCCTTCGCTTAGTTTGCGTAGTTTTTGGCGCAACATACTTTGCGCGTGGTATTGTACTTGGGGCATGGGGTAAAGTCTCTGCACCCCCCAGACATAGATGGTTTAAAATTAGAAAGAAAAAAAATAAATTCATTAATTAGTAAGGTGTAGCAGCACCTTGCGCTAGAATAACAGCTTCAGGACAAGATTTCATCTCTGCAATAAGAGTAGAGAGTCTTTCTTTACTTATCAATTTAAAGATTATATAATACTATTATTAAAGCTTTATAATATTACTAGAGTAATCAAATATTATATCTAATTTAATTTCTATATTGCCCCAAATTGCTTCAATCAAATTGAGGTCTAGTAATTAAGATTATTCAATTACCTTCATCTCATTTAATTTCCAACATGCTTTTATATACTTCTTATACAGTATAGTTTACAAAATGATTGTATGATATAAATGATTACTGTAATGACAAAAAATGCTACTATATAACTAATTTTCATTGCAATAATATGAAAAATATATCAAAATATAGAAAAAAGGCTGAAGAATTAATTAGTATTTTATCAGTTTCCCTTTTTTAACTAAATAACTTGAAATCTGCTTTTACATACTGCTAATATACTTAGTAATATCTGTTGGTGTTAATTGGCCTTATTTCTCAAAAGCTGCTTGTAGTATCTACTCTGTATTGTGAATTCTATATTTTTAAGCATTAATTTTTCTCTTTAGAATAAACCAAAGATTTTCAATAGAGTTGAGGTTTAGTAATTATACTGATTACTATATATGTAGTATTTTCTTCTTTTTTCACCATACTGTAGAAATACTGCCAGTATACTATAATACGATATAATCTATACTATAAATCTGCTACCTTTTTCTCTCTTATTTAACCTTTTGAAAAAATAGCTGAAAATAGATCACTAAAATCTTATTAGTATATTATGTCATATTCATCTGCTGACTAGATAAAAGAAATACCAATGAACTCAACTTTCTATCAACTATATAGCCTCATACGCTAACTGTAGTTTGTTTACTTTTTAAGAAAAGTTTTAAATTCTGTAGTAAGTACTTTTTGTTGACTTTGTGAATAACTTAAACTAACTATTTTTGCCAACTTTGAAAGTAACTTTGTCTGACTATATAACATTTTCCTATTGCTTCTCTATTCAGTTATGCTTTTTACACTATTGTACTTATTTCTTTTTCAATTATCAATTATATAAGATTTATTTTTAGCTCTATACTTATATAATCTATACTTTTTTAAAATTTTCTGCGTTATTTTTTTATTGATTGTGTAGCTAGTTATCTTCGAAAACGTATATAAAGCAGATATTAAAAGACAAGTATTTAGTTAAGTTATATACACTAAACTATATTTTCCTCTTCCAGAAATTTTTGAAAGATGGCCAAGGTACTTCATATTATCTAATAAAGCATTAGGATTTTTTTTTCATTACTTCAAAATAGACTAAATAGTACTTTTTGAAAGTTGTTTAATTTTGGCAATTTTATTTAAAATCTTCTCAACTTATCTTCAAGTCACTCTAGCTGAACGATTCAAAATAGAATACTTCTTTCTTTTTATTATTGTTATCTTTACTTTGTTATTTGATTTTATACTGATTTAAGAATGCAAAAGCATTCTTAAGTTTACAGTGGGGCAGATATGTATAATGACGTAACATATGAAAACTTTTTGGATCTTACTATACTTTGATGCTTTATCCTTAATCACTATAACTTAACTTTTTTCTTTACACATTTGATGTCAAAAAGATATCAAAATTGAATCAAGTATATAAGTTAACATCAAAAGTTTTAAAACTTTTCTTTAGCTCTTACTGAAGCTTTGTTTTACTAAAGCTTAGTTAAGTTACCTTTTACCCTTTATCTTTCATCTTTAATCTTTCATTTGTCATTCTTCATAATAATGATTTTCAACTTTCAGCTCAATAATCTTATTAATGTAAAACTTAATATACTTAATCTAAGTCTGAATTCTAATTTGTTCAAGATCTTTTTATACTGTAATCTATATATTTATAGTATTTTTATGCTGTTTAAGAAGTCTATTTTTTATTATTGCTCTCTTAATATATATCTATGACAGCTTAATTATATTGAGATCAAGAGAGTTTCCAGGCTATAATAAGTACTGTATATTAAATATTTTGTAGATTTCTGCTTAAGTTGAATATATATATGTTAAAGCATTATCTTTTTGAACAAGATTTTTAGACTAATTCTTTGCATATTCTTTTGCAAATAGAATAAACTTTTTTATAAGAATAATTCTTCTATACCAATACTAATTAATGTTTTTAACTTTAGCATTTTAAACTAGCTTTCTAGTATTTTGAGTAAATTTCTATTTGGGCTTTTTATCAATTATTTGTTGTTTGAGATTTATATGCTACATTGCTATATTAATCTTCTATTCTGTCTTAAGTTCTGGTTCTTGAATTATATTGAGTACCTTAAGCTCTTTAGCAGCCACTTTTTTGCTTATATTATTTCAGAACTCTAGATATACATTGGGCTTTTCTTATTATAAGAAAAATAACCTTAAAATATAAACTCAGAAGTCTTTTTCTATTGAGTTTAAATAATAGTATTATTATAATGTTCTTCTTTAATTCTTCAAACTTAAGTTACTCTATGTTGATATTCTAGCATAATACTAGTATTATCTGACCAAATAATATTTTTCTAGTTCTTAAGTTCTCAGTGTTAATATTTTAAAGCAAATTGAAGTTTAGCTTTATACATTACTATTATTAAGTCAAGTTTCTAAATAGGTTTAAACTTCTTTAACTTATATAAATGTAATACCTGAAGTACTAATATCTCTGAAATACCCATTAAATATCTTATCTCTTGTACTGTTTTCTCTCTGCCTTCATAGTCTGTACATACTATTTCAATAACCTTGGATAATATTTTTTCAGTAATTACTTTAAATCATTCAGAGTGAAGTGTATCTATAAAGTATTCATCTTTAAAATTTCAGCTTACTTTAAAATCATAACTTTATTTAATAGTAACTTTTCTTAAATAATAAATAATAAGTTTGGATAAACCAGTATACTTTATAATTTTAGATATTAATACATCCTCTTCAAATAATTTAAATGCTTACATACAAAAGATTATAGATATTGAGTAATTAGACATTTTTATATAGTTTATTAAAGTATCGTTTAACTAGATTTTAATTAAGAGTCTTAATACTTTTAGTATTGACCTATACATATACATGACATATACTATTAAGTCAAGTATTACTTTCTCTAGCTGTAATACTAAGCTCTAAGGGCTAAAACTGCGGTTCAGCAATAATGCACTATTATACCATATATAGTTAGTATGCTAAAGAATACATAATCTTCTTTCCATTATATATGTGCAGGAGGCTGCTTTGAGGAAAAGTAGCAATTAATTTTATAATTAGTTTTACTATTAAAATTCAATTCCATTGTACAAAGTAATATGAAATATTATATTTTTATCAACCTAACCTTAAAAGCCTTATGACATTACTGTGACCATGCTCAGTATTTGACTTAACATCATTTATACCATTTTAGCAATTTAGATAGTTTGGCATTAGGGTCAGTCTTAACATTGGCATAAAAAATAAGTTTGATATTGTAGTACTACAAAAAGCTTCTTATGCTATTGTAGTTTGTCTTTTTAAATATCGAGTAGTATTAGTATAGTCTTAATAATATTTCTTGTCTAATTATTATAAATATTTTAAGCTTTACCAGAATAATATTATAAATATAAAAGTAATGCTGCTACCATTAGATTAAGTTATAACTTTATAGAATTAGAGACAATATATATGGCTCAATGTCACAAATATCTCAAGCCTTACCAGAATAATGCTATAGACATGGAAGTGGTATTAGTTACTATTAGAATTAAATTATGGTTCTACAGGATTGGGGACAGTATATATGGCTCAGCAAGAATAAACTGAATATGAAGATAGATAGTATTTGCTGGAAGCAAGTAAGGGCTAAAGCAAAACTTGTGCAATCAATACTCTCAATACTAAAAGTACAATTCATAGCAATTTAATAAATCACCCATATTCCAGTTAAGGTAATAATCTTAATTAGCCATACGAATACTAAGTAAATTAATCAGGAAGCAATTAATTATATGGAGGTTTTATAGATTATTAAACCTTAAATTATTAAGCATAGATAAAGGACCAAGGAAGCTAAAAGACATTTGATAGCTAAAGGATATATTAATTAAGTATAGTATCATGAATATTCTAAATCTCATCAGAATAATACCATGAACACTGAAGTAGCATTGACTACTATTAGATCAAATAGCAATTTCACAGAATTAAGGACAGCATACATGGCTCAGCAAAAATGAACTGAATACAAATATAAATAGT
>JAJDMX020000277.1:0-55203 GCA_022345685.2 Nothomitra cinnamomea | reverse complement strand
GTACAAAGGATTCATATGGGTGGGGCAAATTTCGGCTGCCTTCATGGAATTATGGAAGAAGGACCCTATGACCGGATAGGCAACTCGGAATGGAAGTCGTATCGTAGGTAGTCATTAAGAAATATGATGTTCCATGCTAACCTCTACATTACAGGATCTTCTTACAGCCGCAAACCCACCTCAAGTTGAATTCCAACTCAGCGAATTCCTCGATATTGACCTCGAGAATGAACGTACGATTCCCTTTCAATGGGGCGATTATCGACTTCTTATCAAGGACAAGATCCAAATGTTGGCAATGTTCAGATGTCAGGGGATGCTAAGAGATCGCTCAAGACTGGAAGACATTAGAGATCTGGACTATATTCCTTCTGATTTCTCCCAATAGACAATTTGCTTTTCTGCTTTTCCGTGGAGCTGGTTTGGCGAACTACAGTGTAAAATAAAAAATCGCACTGCTACCCTTTGTGAGCCTTATTAGACCTGAATCTATGCTACAGAGCTAACCCTCTGGTACTTTCGTGTGAAAATACCTCCAAATTCGATCACCGGACCCTCCATTTCTGGATGCAGCATCACTAAGAAACCGTTTCATTCTCGGTGTTAATATCGAGGAAATCATCTATAGAGGGTGGCCGGGCGGTAATAAGGTAGGTAACGTTTTAAGTGGCAACGCCCTGATGGAAAGGCAGGAAAAAACAGCGTCAAAACCCTCCATTTTCGGAGGCCTTTTCATCACGAATATCATTTAAAATATATATTTTCTGGTTCCTTCGATATCATGGTAAAACTTTGAAACAACAACAACAGCCTCCATCTCAGCTCTAAGGCGAGTGCTAAAATCACAATCTGCCAGCCGAGAAGGCGGCAAGGGGGGTATATATATAACAGAGAGCAAGCCGCCTGTACAGTAAGGAGTTAAGAGACCACCCCCGTCGATATCAAATGGGATGGAAAGTAGTTCCACCTACGATTGGGACATCTGGGTGGGCAGGCTGAGCCATCCCAGACGATTCCCGTAATTCTGTCGCCGCGAGGCGCAATAAATTCTTTTTGAGCCAAAGATAGGAGAGAACCACCTACACTGAATAGAGCAGCAGAGATAGAAATTAGAAAATGATGCCAATGGTGACCGCCTTGCGCCATTGCAAACAAGACATAAAATGCACAGCATTGGAGTTGTAGTACACACCAAACCGACGGGAACAGGGCAAACGGCAAGAAGCAGAGGCTAAAAAAACGCCCACACAACTAACAAAAACAATTTGCCGCGAGGCTTCCTTTCTTGTAAGTACTATCGCAGATAAAATTCACACCCTTTTACTGACAAGCCCGCGAGGACCTGGTCCGTGAGGACGAAAGAAGCAGTTGTATGGGCTTCTCGTATAGTACTCCGCATTAAAAAGACGCTTCCAATTCATCGCAATTGTTTGGTGACCGCCGGCCGGCGGCTTGTATCCTGTTGTGAGAGTTGCTGTAGGTAAAATAGTATGATTTTTCCGGCCCACGACTGCCTCCCGCAGCAGAAAGCACAGGAAGCGAGCCACCGTCCCTCAATTGGGTCCTCCGGAATGCGGCGATAGGCGTTATCGTATTCGGAGGATGTCTAGGAGGCTGATATTAGATCACCTCCCCATCCTTCTCTCCAACGCCTCAACTCTAGCTCGAAACCCTTTGACGATCTCTTGTATCCTTCGCACCTTGTCAAACTCTACTTCCAGTTCATCGATCTGTCTTAATATCTCCCGGAACCGCGCAATCTCAGCGTCGGCATGCTCCATCGCGTTCCCCGCACGGCGGGACTGTGCTTGTGTTGAGATCATCGTTTGCTGACTTAACTATAGAACATCCCAAACCAATTAGTCACCCATCACCCATCCAACATAAATGAAAGATGGGACAAGGTCGAACATACCATCTGCACCCGATCTTGAATCGCAGCCATCAACCTCTCAAAATGCCAACTCAATGCCCTCAAACTCCCTAGATCCAGCAACAGCAACCCTTGCGAGCTCGCCTGGCTCCCTGCACGACTGCTACTCCCGCCATGCTGCGACAGAGCGACTTGTTGGTGTCGCCGAAGGAGCTGCACTTCATCATGTGAAAGCCCGAGCGATGTGTCGGGAATGGAATTTGCGGGACTGGCCATCGCTCATGTGTGATGTAAGCGGACTTTGGTGTGGGAAGTTGGGTATCTAGCACAAGTACAGGATAGATTAGATTAGGTGTTGTATATTGTTTCCTTTTTCCTTCCGGGGCGGAAGAGACGCTGGAAGCGCAGTGCGTCGTTGTGTTTCGGATTAGAATTGGGTCCAGGGAGAAAGAGAGGACGGACGACCGTGCTATAAGGGCGCGACGACGACGGCAGGTGAGGATGAGCGTCGTCGTAGTAGAACCTGCATTGCTTTTTAGACGCTGTCTCCCCACGATGCGCAATTGGAAATCAAGTCGGTTCGTCTGGGCGGGTATAAAGAGTGGGTGTGGTGGAGGTGATGACTGTGGCGGTTCGAAATTGATTGCGAGTTGACTACAACTTTCTACATTTGAGGGGTCGAAGCGTTGCTTTGTGACTTGACTGACTGGATGTGGGGTGTAATTTTTCCCGGGCCAATTGTGTGGTGTGGGATGTCGTGTTACGGATCACAACGGTTTTTTTTCCTATTTGGAGAAGCATGAGCTGGCTAGACGAGGCGAGATATTTTGACTTGTGCGACGCCTTGGTTTTTATATTCTAGACAACGCACATTGCTTGTCTGCCTTCTTTTTTACACGTAGCTGTTGGCCAAGTCATCGATTTGCCTTGAATGAATTACTTCTGTTCTTAACTGGGTCTGTCTAGAAGCCCGGATCATCCTCGAGCTGAAGGCTTGCATTACGAAAAATTAGGTAAATTTTATCTTAATATCTAGAGTAGAAAAATCTGTCGTATATATATTGTTGGCCTCTACCACATGGCCTATTTATCATGCCATGCACCAATTGGATTTTTTATTATTCTCAGTTGGCCCCATTCCGATGCTCTCCGCATAAGCCTGCATAACAGAAGTCCAATAAAGCTGAGGTTATCTGGGAGCCACAAGAGGAAATGCACAATAACTTCCAACCACAGTTGAGTTAACATTAATTGGATGGATAAGGACCAGCACCCGTTGTCACAACTACGAACGGAGGATTGCTAGTGGAGAGGAAGTTGAGGTCGGGACACACTCGCTGGGTTCCCTTCTGCAAGCCTACTTATTAGGTAGCTGCCCCTCCATGCACCTCAAAACCTCTGTCTTACTGACTTCAATTGCTTATAAACCTCAATTGATTCTCTTATGAAGCTCTGAGGCTGAAAGCACGAAGCATAATTATCTTACTAAGCTAACAGGTATCTGTATATGGGACTCACAAACAATCCCTGCTATAGGACCTTATAACGTCTTCCCCAGATATACCCATTCACCCGTGGGCCATCGATTCGCATAGATAATCCACCCCCTGAGATTAGCCCTCTTCTCACTATCTTCATAGATAAAGCCAGTCATGTACTCCTTTCCCCTTCCTTTTCCTTCACATATTTAGCAATGTTAAATCCCGTATACATCCTAGCAACCTCCAGCAAATAAAAACAACCCCTTAACATCTTTATGCTCCAGACCTATAGCCATTTCCCGCTATCCGTTTCTCATTTAGTAAAATTATCTGGTTTGGGCATGTTAGCAGGTGTCGGGTAGTCATTCCCTCAAATAATACTCATCCGTATCTCCCCGTATGCTTCGTTTTGTTCGATGGTGATCAGATTCTTTGTAGCGAGAGACAAGGCATGAATCAACCCTTGTGCGGCAACCATCTTCGTATTCTCTCTCGGCGGTAGGAGCTCCTCGAAGACAACAAATTTACTCACTGACACTGCGGTGGCTCCAGAGGGACTCTCCTCACGAGGTTCCTGGCCTTCAACTGCAACTTTGAGGAAATCAAGAAAGTTGTAGCTTTCCCGGTCAAGTGTATCTCGCATCCACTGCGTTTGCTGCGCGGTCTGGGTATCTACTCCGGCAGAGGGACCGTAGAGTTCAAATTTGTCAACTTCTCCCATTCCCGTATCGTCACTCCCACGTCCTAGAAAAGCGGCCTCATCATCTGGGATGTCAAGGCTACTGAGACGCTCAAGTCCACCACTAGTTCGTAGTCCACGGCCAACAAGAGGGCTAGCACTTGTTAAACGGTTGATGCGTCTAGGGAGGGAGCCTTGAACGCTGCTCTCCGGTCCAGCGACGGAGGTAGGGAAGCCACCCATACTGGACGAGTAGAAACGGCCGGTCGTGGAACCAGCGTGGGAGCCAGTGTTCCAGGGCATGGCGGAGGAAAATTCGGGGAGAGCTGGGGGCGCTTCTCGGCCGATTTCGATGCCCTAAAGGAAGGAGTAAGAAGCGTGTGCGGAATAAAGAATGGTTCAAGGGGTTGGGGTTGCTTACATCATTATTAAAGATAGGGATCATTCCGTCTTGATCGAGTATCATGTCATCGCCGCGGCCAATTTGGTCATCATCTTGACGGGAGCGAACCCGCCGGCCATCGGCGTCCGGGATAGGCTCCGCTTCCTCGGTATCGCGGCCTCGTTTCTTGTTTGTTTGCTCAGCTAGTGTCGCAGAGAATGAGGCTAGCAGCTTTTGACCGGAGAAATTCTCGAACGCCTTGTTAGTTATCTTTGACACACCAACTCCCTGGCCTATTCCCCCGATGCCGTTTCCGAATACCCACAAAGCAGCATTTCGCTTTGCCAGAGGCGGAGCGCGGTGTCCTTCTTTCTTCTTGGTGGCTTCTTCCATGTTTTTCACGTACTCTCGGTTCCACTGTCCGAGATCTGAGTTACGAAGCATGGTTCCCGCATCCACGGGGATGATCTTAGGAACTTTCTTTCTATGGCGGATGGGGGCTTCGGTGCTCTCTGACGACTCCTCCCCCTCTTGGAAAGCTTCTTTACCAGCGACAGACGAGGCATCGCGGATATTTCGTGCTTCAGCTACAAGGGCGGCCATATCCGGAAAGGGGTCTGCATCCGGAAGGATTCCAAAGTCATCGCCCATGGGCATATCGAAGTCTCCTCCTAGGGCGCCCCCGATCTTGATGAAAGTTAGCATTAACTGTCAAGGGAGGTAGTCAAGGAGAACACACCTCAGCTCCGGCCAACAACCCCTCGTCGTGTTCCAACCTTACCCGTCCACTTGCCTGAGAATCACCGTCCAGTCTGCGTCTACCACCAGCTGCGCCGCTTGTTTGCGCAGCTCTGAGCTCAGCACTAATATCACGGATATTACCGTCTGCATCAAACTCGAAGTCAACTTCAGGGAAGAATCCATCTTCCTGATCTTCATAGATGGCAGCCTCGACTCCTGTCTTGCTGGCTCTGTTGCCGCTGGCATGGCCATCGTCGCCTGGAAGGAAAAACCCACCAATATCGCCGGCATCACCGTCGGTATTTGAGGTTGGGATGGTAAAACCGATGACTGATCTATCAGCGCTTTGGCTCGAGAGGCTAGACCGTGCTGTGTGCGGAGAGAGCATAGAAGAGTACTGCGAAGATGGGGCTGAAGAGAGGGCAAGATTGGAGAAGCTTGCATGAAGCGGCAGAAGTGGAAGGTCAGGAACGAAAGCTGGATCATCTTCAAGAGTGAGTTGGCCTGGCCTAATAGTCGGCAGTTAGCAAAATTCACCAAACATAGGAAGAAGAAAGTTATCTACCTGGTCCTCCCAGCCTCCGGATCAAGCGCCAAAGTTTTGATAATCTTCAGGAGAGCTCGCATGTTGTTTTGCGTACTTTGTGCATCTGCTAGAATATATCCGCACTGCTGAGAATAGACTCGCGAGACGCCGTAACTGCAAAGAATAGGTCAATAAATTAAGAATTGACCTGAGAATGGTAATGGCCTTACAGGAGGTTGCTCTGGAGTCTCAACGCCATTGGCACTTCGGGAGCAACAATGGTCTCGCATGCTTTTGGAACATTGACATCGAGGATTGCCTTCCTACTGACCTTCCTCAGTGTTGATTGGGACCCAAGCGTTGCCACCAACCTGAACAATGTAAGTCAAAAGCATGCGAAGACTGCTTGGAACAGAAGCACTTACCAGATGGTGGCCACGCCATATTTGCGGGACGTAAGGACTGTAGAAGGCAACTAGTTAGTTCTGCAAGGCCATTGAAGTGTGGCAAAGAGCTATTGTTAGTAAGGAAAACGCATTGACTCACCTTCGTGACTGTAGAACATGATTCTATTGTCCCAGTTGCAGAATCTTATTCAGATAGCCCAGAGGGTGGAAAACAGTTCCGCGGTATTGCCAGAGGATCTTGGCCTCTGCAGAGACAGACAGTCAACGATGGGAGAGAGACTCTAGGAGTTGTAGAAGAACATGCCTCTTGAGAGCGCGCTTCTTGGGACACGACGCGTAAAGCGGACTATCAGATCGAGAGTGCAGAGCTTTAGGGCAAGGCTCGCCTGGGATGCCGCATTCGACCTAATGGAGAAATTTTGAGCCGGCGCCACACTGGAATACCGGCAAGTTTGTGGTAGGTAGTATGATATAAAATGTAATTAGAATTGATCTGGACTGTTAGGTAGAATGCAACGGGTTTCGGTTAAGACATCTTTGGGATTCAGAGGTGCCACGGCAGAAACAAGACTTTGGGATATCCATGGGAGATGGAATAGATATTATTTATGAAGATTATAGAGCGAGGGGTGATAGGAAATATGCTAACGCCGGTATATGTAGTACCTTCGAATGCACGCTCAAATGCTGTTGAAACCGCCAGTTCCGATGCTGCAGTAGACAATCTGCCCTCTTACCCTTTGATGTCCGTATTATCTTTAAATTCTTCCTTCTCATCTGGTTCTTGTCCATCTGGCTCCTCATTCTCCTTCCCCTTTGCATTCAACCACTCCCGAACTCCCACCCCCCTCCTCGTCACAACCGCCCCGCCCGGCTTCAACCTCCTATAATACCCTTCTATCACCCCTCCATCCTCCCTAAACCCCCTCTTACCATACCACACCCTCGCGTCCTCATTCGTCTCCCAAACATGTGCATACACTTCTATTACAGGTAGGTCATTCGCGAGCGGATTGCTTAGTGCATTGGAAATGAGGTTATTAAGTAGATGTGTGGCCAGTCCAAGATGCCGATATGGGGAAAGGACAGCTAGGGTGAGGATATATAACCGCTGTCTCTGCTGTGGAAGCTCTTGAGAATCGCTGCCGTCTGGAGGGACAGGTTCAAGACGACATCGTATCCCACCAACGACAGTGTGGGATGCCGGGCTTTTGGGATCGGTGTAAGTAGCGATGAGGGTGAGAGTATTTATGAGGGGGGACAAGAGAATGTCGTTGTAGAAGGTGTCTGGGTAACGGATTGGGAGGAGAAGGCTGTTGATACGGCGGAATTGGGAGAGTTCGGTTGACGTAGATATTTGGCTGATTTGGAGGTGCGAGGGGAGGGGTGGTGGTTGGGATCTAAAGGGGTTTTGGGACTCAGAGAGGATGGAGTTTAGGGATGCCGTGGTTTTTAGTGTATTGAGGGAAGCCATATGAAATTTCCTTCTAGAACACTTTGTTAGCTCGTCGGGCATGGATATTGCGGGGAATCGGCAAATTACAGCTACTATAAGCCTTTGGCATGCCCTCTACAGCTTGTCCCTACAAAATGGTGTCGGGTCCCCTAATGTTAACTGGGCTGGCGTTGATATCTGCATTGTGTTAAGCCTTGGAAGTTGTGTTGTGGATCCTGCAAGATAAGCGATCAGGTGGCGATAAGAGCCAAGTAATCAACATAACTTCACATCAGTCTAAATATGGATTCGAAGAGTTGTTTGATGGAATTAATTACAAATGCAGTCCGAAACCAGTTTTTGCCTCTGCGTGTAGCTCAGGGGCCATTCAACTAGTGGATACAATCCCCATATCCACCATCGACTGCTACACTGCTCCAGAAGGCTTGCCTTCAATTCCATAAAATGCGAAAAGTCCTTGTACAGGCCTAGTGTCCATCTTCAATCTCTCTATATTCGTAATAACTTTCGATTATCAAGCCCAGGTGGGAATGTCTGGGTGATTTCATGTGGCGTGCAGACTATGCACAGAGGAAAAGGAAAAGGTGATGTGTGGCCTGCAATCGAGATGAAACTTGCAGGTTATGCAGAGGATAGAGGAAGAGATATGCACCGTAGTCCCAATGCTTAAGCTCAGAGTCCAGAACCCAGAAATGTCTCTCAAAACAGAATACGCCCAAAAATGCTGGCCAGCGATAGAAAGAAAGCATTCCATGCCACCGAAGTGAGACAGCTCAATCCATCATCGTCTTAGCCGTGTTTAGGAAACCCACAACCTAGTCCTCATAGTTATCGTCTGCATTGCTAGCACGCGGTTTACTCGCCGGTGCTGTCTTCTTCGTAACAGGAGTTTTCCCAGCGACTTTCTTCGCGGTGGTCTTCGGCGCAGCCTTTTCCTTCTTCTCCTTCGCCTCTGTGTCCTTGTCTTTTAGACTCTTCTTCAGTGGGCTGCCATTGACAGTCTTCTTCTTAAGAGTAGAAGTCGGAGAAGCATCAGTTGGTGAGCCGGCAAGGTCATTGGTGCTGACTGGAATCTTTGGCTTCATTGGTGTTAGAGGAGGTTTCGGAATTGTTTTGCCTCCTTTGTTTGGAGAGATGGCGCTGCTAAGAGTAGAGCCATCCTTCTTCGGCAGCTTCGGTTTCGTTGTGCCATTTGTGTTGAGAGGTTTTGAGGGTGAGATCTGTCGTGCGCCTGTGGATGAGGAAGACTGACTCGGCGCAGGGGGTGCCACGATGCCAGGTGTGCCTAGCTTAGGAATGGGGATAGGAGACTTGGTGCGACCAGATGAGGGGTTCTCTGGACTGCCTTGACGACCTTTGAACATGCTGACAGGATTCTTTGCCGGTTTATCGTTTGGTGTCATCTTCTGCTTCTTTGCTAGCGGGGCAGTACCCACTATAGTGGCAGCAAAAGACTGTGACAGGGTGATACTGCTGCCCTTCTCATCTTCGTCGCCGACCTCTACCGCAGCCGATACTCCATTCGGTGCAGCATCAGCTTTCCGTTTCTTCTTATTAGTTGCATCTCCGTTGAGTTTGTCTTCTGTCACGGTTGTTGCAGACAAGGTGCTATCCCTCTCGTCTTTCGCATCATTAGCCTCCCTCTCTTCTTTTGCAGCCTTCGCTGCTGCAGCTTTTGCAGTTTTAGCTTCAGTTGCCAATTGAGCTTTGGTCTTCTTCTTTTCCGTAGGCTTCTTTTGAGGAACTTTCTTTTGAGCTGGCTTTCTTGCCTTCTTTTTCTTCGGCCCATCGTCAGAGTAGTCATCATCTCTGTCTCTCTTAGGACTCTTCACGGCACCCTTCTTCTGTTCGGGCATAGGAGTCGCTGCTTTGCTGCCGCTAGGTGTGCCGTAGGTGTTCTGCGATTCCTTATCTGGCTCGTTTCGTTTCCTTCGACCGCCGACTCCCAAACAGGACTTAATGTGATGTTGGAACCGATTACAGGCAATCTTTCTGTTACAATACTTGCAATCTAAGAGAGGAATCGTGGGTTTCTTGGCCAGAGCCTTTGTAGCCGGCTTGTCGGAGTTCTTCGATGTACCATCTGGCGGGGTGGTAGCAGGCGAGTCAAGGCTTCCAGGTGTAGATTCTAGGTCATTGAACGACTTGGCGGACGCAACCTCTTTCTGCTTTCCAACCCTGTTCGATCCGCCGGCTTCCAAAACAAACGGCTGTCCATAGATGTCGAGGCCCGGTGTATCAAAGAATGGCAAACGCTCACAATATTTCTTGCTTGGGTCTTGAGTCTCCGAATGACTCATCTGACGTTGCAGACCACACCGTGGACAAAGAATTTCCTTCTGCGTCTCGAGTGGGTTACCCTTGAGATAAAACTTTCCATCTTCAAGAATGCCAGACTTCGTGTGTATGACTTTGTTGCCTGTAGCGGCTGTGGACGAAGCTGCGGCTGGAGAGCTAGTCAAAGAGGTGCTCGGGGTCAAAGACGTGTTCAGATTGAGGGCTGGGTCTTGAGATGCTGCCAAGTCTGCTGTCTGATGCGCAAGAATTGAAGCAGACTGCGCTCGCAACATCTTTTCCTCGCGGTGCGCTTTCAGAACCGTCTCATGCAGTATATTCTCAAAAATGTCTTCGAATATCTCGTCGGCCTTTGATAATGACAATTAGTTAACGTCCGTAAGCCAATTTGGAACAAGTTCACGCAGGTTTGTACATACCATGATTTGAAATTGCTCATCGACAGAGAGAACAGCTCCTCCGGCGACTGTGGTTGGCTTCATTGTATTCTCGGTCTCTGAAGATTCATTGCTTAGCTCGTTCAGTATAGCCCGCATAGCATCCTCAGCTAGGCTATCGAACGATGTGAACTCAAAAGAGGAATCGGACATCATGAAGAGAGTAACGGGCAAGCCGCAAAACTCAAAGTGAACTAATGAGATATAAGGCTTAAGGGAGGCTGTCTATGCGGAATTGACGTGGTGAAACGACGGTTGTAGTTGAAGATGTGTATGATGAAAAGGATAGAGTTAGAAGAAGAAGGATGGCTGTGACTTACGGAGGTATCTGGGGAGAAAAGTGCGGGTTAGTAAACTCACTTGAGAGGTTAGGGTAAGGGCCAAAAACGTCAAAAACGCCTTTTCAGTGCGCGTACCTATCGATCACGAAGCCCAATCAGACCAGGCGTAACGACAATAGCAACCCCAATGATCACAACACCGCTTTTCTTATGCCTATTGTCAAAATTCCCTCCAAAATCGGCCAAATGCTCTCCAAGGGTTACCGCCGTGTATATGTCCGAGTTCCCGTTTCCCCCAGGTTAAGGGAGGGCGGCGGGTTTGGCCGCTCCTCATTCAAACGTTGACGGGGAGCATGGAGCTGCGCATCCCATATGTGACGACACAGGTGCCAAGTCAAGCCAGGGGCCTAGCAGCTCCTTCAGTTCTCTAGGCGTTGGGATCGAGAATGCTCTTCTTATAGAGATTTGACTTTGGTCGTTTGTCCTGTGTTCTGCCTGATGTTTCGGTTGACCCCTGCCCCAATACAACGCTAACTTAAAACGTGGTACTCCGTACACATTTATCACTTCGATTCACTGACGTCAAATGAAAAATTTAACTACACGGATTTTATTGTGCGATTTAAGTTTCTTATTCACGAATGCATTTTGAAGAATCTCTGAACTAAGTCTCTGATAAATGGTAGGAAAATAGCTATACAACTGTGTATTCCTGTATCTGCGAAAATTTACTATAGGATCATCCGGTTATGCGAAAAAGAAAGTCTACATCAGAATCACTGCCCGATCGAAGTCGATTATCGACAGCTTCCTACATACCTTTATTCAAGAGCAGAAATAGATTCCACCGTCCTAGATAACCAACACAATACTTTCTGTTTTGTAAATACGACTACGTCTTTCTGGCTTGCTTAATGACAACACTTTGACATTTCTGCGAGCAGTTTATGGGAGTGTTGCAGTGACATATGACGGGCTTGGCCTTTGCCCTACTACGATCCGACGATTGACGAAGAGGCACATCAATAGTTCAGACGACAGAATGTAGCTAGAACTGCAAGCATAGGTACATGTTGTAAGCTGAGGCCGTAACAATTTTTTCTGATCTCTTGGACTTTTGTAGAGTATGTGGTTAGGTCTGTCTTCTCCTGACGGAGAGACGAGGCTGAGTCTGAATATAAGAGAATTCTCTGCTCGCCCGTCACAATCCCTCACTGAAACCGATCACTTCCGGAGGTATGTGCCTGAGTACCTGCTAAGAATCCGGCCCAGTGGTGCGGACGCGCTCCGTATTGCCCATAGGAAGAACAACCGTGATGGAGAGATAACTATACTCTCCGCATACTAAGGCAGAGAAAACAAATCCGCATTCTGTAGCAAGGGCAACGGCTACTACCACTCTCTCCATACCCCCCGAGCTCCTCCGCGATATCCCCTGGTGCCTCGCTCCGAAACCGACTTGCCTTAATTTACCGAGCTTCTGTTTCTTCCCGAAATAAGTTTGTGCTGAAGCGAAACCGGATTGCTGCCATACATCGGGGAGTTCGAAATACATGTTCATGTCCTTGGGGACTGCCGCCGATCTACTTTCACTTCAAATCACCCATAGCCCTTCAGATTCTCCCAGTACGTTGTCAAGTCTGTCAGGCTCACACTTTCTCAGGCGACTCCAGAGACTCCAGCTACGGGAGTCCTCTATGATCGTATCCGGATATGTTGCCATAAGACCTTGCAGCTCCGCAGGCTCCGCATATGCAAACGCATCTACGACGTAGTCTCGGATCTGCCCCTGGCAAGTGATAGATTTGCCTGTGTCGCCGGGATGGAGTCGTTCTTCCGCGAAGCCACAGCCTCAAACATGCATGCGTACGGGATCGCTCTGTGGCTAAATGTTAAAACTGAAGTGTGGGTATGGCATCCTCCTGTGAGCACATTGGTTTTGAGTATCCATACACCCGAAATCCCTCTGTGGATGTATCCTAAAATCAGGGTATGAGTAGAGTGCACTTCCGTAAACGTGGAGGCCTGGAGGGCGTCTACATGCATAAGCCATCCAGGGCTGCGAAGTAGGCCAGATTGCTCGTAGGGGAATGACACCAAACGATGCATCACACATTCCCGTATGGGAATGGAAGAGATTGGCATGAATATAAGGAGTTTGCGCCAATGGGGTATACGGACGGGGTGGAAGATTGGGTAGAAGAGTTCAGAGGAAGATGTTGCCAAGGGAGAAGGTCATTGCTGGGGTGGAGGAAGAAGTGGTGTTGCGCTTGTGTATCAGATGAAAGACGACTTGGAAGGCGATAGCTTGGGTGACCAAGTCACGGAGTGAGACGATATGGAACGGATAATTAAACCTTGCCTGGAAATTCCTGTAACCATTAGGCTTTAGACAGCAATCAGGCGTTAAGTGAGTGTCAAGACTAGCGAAATGGGAAGAGGACGTAGAGTTACAACGTGCAACAGTGGAAATGTCCCAGAGTTGGATCTAATGAGCATCGAACTTCGTTTGACTTGAGGACTAAAAGCCAAGGGAAGACGTCGCATCTTGCAGTGACAGGAAAGCTAGGAGTAGGAGGATGAAAGAAAACCTGAAGGTTTTGCTGTTGTTGGGCATCGCTGGTCGTGGTTGGGTAGTCGTTTGTCCTTATTGGTTCCATAAGCGCTTATCATAGATGGTAAACCGGCCTCCGTAAAATCGTTTATCACCCAAGGGGCTTCACGGGTCTGCGTTGCCTCTGCAGATCTTTGTGACTTATGCGCGGTGGATACGGTTGTCTGTGCTAATATTCGTATGAAAAACAGATACTCTCGAGCAGTCATGTGTGATATGATTTAAGTGAAAAGATTGCGTGCGAAGGCCTTTTCTGAGGACGGGACAAATTTGGTGGCAGGTTCTATCATCTTCTGAGAATCTTAAAATTTTTCAGCATATCACAGTAGTGTGGAAGGTGTAATGCAAATCTTTGAGAATTCGATAAGAGAGATATGAGAATGTACATGTCGTGTACTAGGCCCTTTTCTCCCACAAGAGAATCGAAAGCATTAGCTTGAAGTAGTTTCATAACTTATCCCCTTGCAAGAAGATAAGCATCCCATCCAGCTCCACGTTCGCTCACAGCCGCCACATTGTAACACACTCTAAAACCACATCTGCCCATCAAAGAATTGCCGCACACCCCACCGAATGGTTCGCGAGAAGGTGACAATTTATGAGGTCGGGTTTGGGTTCATCTTAGTGCCCTTGTTAGCACTGCCTTCCACTATGAAAAGTAGATACTAGTGGCTTCAAACCTTCCGCTTTCCACCAGTCATCGTGACGTTGACGAAACGGCGTGTGTATGTTATTCTCTTCTTCGCACGACCTTTAGGGGTCTTCTTCTTCTCCTGAGGCTCAACCTATTGCAGTGGAGAAAGTTCCGTTAGCATGACGAATTATGCAGAATCGAGTTGCAGCTATAGATGTTGATATGGCGGAGGATTTGGTTCAAGGGCTTCTATCGTAGAATTCGTAATGTAGTGTCCTTACCTTGGGGGTCTGAGATTTGACTTTCCCCGCACGAGCAAGGGAACCATGGACTTTACCCATGATTGTGGTCTATCGATTTGAAGTCGATGAATGTGGATCGAGTTGGCTTGATTGACTTGTTGGACAGCTGTGTGGCAAAGTTTGGTATTAGCTACAGCTTCGATTCATATCGTAACAAGAATAAGTATATGAGAGCGGGTGAAGCATGAGCAGACGGGACTTACAGAAACTGTTAAGGTGAACGATGGTTGGGAAGTCTACGTTGGCTTGAATTCAAGACTCATCGTTGATGAGGTTGACTCCTCGAAATGAGTCGAATTTGTGCGTCATGTGACTAGATTAGTCATCCACTTTTCGGTATTCATATCGAACTCTCGACTATGACCTCGGAAATGTCACCAAATAAAGCTATGTAACTCGGTGCAATTGACTAGTGATAGGAGTTGTATCCTTGACATCGGAACGGCAAGTTTCAAAGATTCGTCCGAACAGGATATCGAGAAGGACATAACCGCTGGTGGCATGTACCTGCATCAACGCCTAGAGCGTTTACGCGATCTTCATTTCTAGTAGCGATCAGAACTATCTTTTACTTCACAGAAGCGCCTGTGGCTACAATTATACTTCAAGCTTTTATGGAGATTTTGAAACATTAGAATGAGGGATTCGGAATACGGTTATCTCATTTTCTTTCAATATCGGCTACTTGATGTTCTGTAGAGCTTGATATCTTCCTTATACCAAGTACACCCATAATAGCCAAGCATTTTTGGCAGTCTGCGGAGTGCAGATACATTTATGGTAAGAACTGATGCGGGGATGTTTGTCCTTTATCTTCTATCTCCTTGCTATTGATTTTCTCGTTACCAAAAATTGTCGGCGCATGTATGCAGAAGAGCAATCCATGACCTTGGTGAGTTTCCAGAATGTTTTGATCGCAGCGCATGGCAAAGCTGTGCACAGGCAGCCTGAAGAGCCTGGAGGTTTATTGGAAAGTATGTGTGGTTGGGCTATTGGATTTTAGACGTCGGCCAACGGATTACGATCTCTACTGGTCCCGCGCCGGGCCAACGAGGAGAGGCCTCCACGTTCTCGGTTATCACACTGCACGGCACCCGCATTTTCTGCAGGCGCGTAATCAGCGCACATCATTCGTCAATTCTCCAGGGTATATGCCGGGGCCAAAATGCACACTCATCACGGCCCGTCGTTTCCCCTTCCGAGTCGGGAAAGGCAATTGGGACGTGCCGTTCACACCCCAAGCTGACCTTCGACATACCGCAGGGATACCGACGCCACGGACCCGTCCACATCGCCTTGAGGTGCATCCTTATTTGCTGTGTGCTACACGAAGTAGCATGGGTCACTTGTCATGATGGGTCCGGCCCCCTTGATACCCCATCACTTCCGCGAAGTTGCACAGCATAGAAGCTTACGTAGGTACGATAGGGAAGACGTGGGAAAGGTATTGTACATAACTCCAAAGCATCGTAAGCATCAGCTTTGGGGTCCCTTAAAAAACTTCAGGCTGTGGTGATTGTCGCCACATCGAAAACTTCTCGTATCTGGTCTGGAGGTCTCTAGGAAGAAGAAAGTAAACTCAAAATATATTTGAGGAATTCAGCACGGGTATCTCGCCTCCATCATCGGGGGCTGCGCTATATGCAAGGACGGAGCTATCCACACTACAGCGGCGTCAACCTAGCCCGTTTTCCCCTACATTTGTTCGGACAATTCAGCCAATTATTCTGGCGTTTGGCAACCGCTCAGGCGAGGCCGTCACTCTATCACACCAAGCACAGAAAGGTTTGTCTCGCAGTCCTGGAGGGCAGGTTCACACGCGATTCCTGTTGAGAGCACCTTGTCGGCGCTTGACCTGGCTGCAGCTTAAGGGCGTGGGGCTTGCGACTTCGTGCATGGTGCTCTTGCATATAGTCTCGTGGACCGGCAAAGTCTTTACCCTTTGACCCCGCCGTATCTCGACTTCATTGCTATCAATTACATTAACTTGAAGGACACTCTGTTGGGCCATCCTACACTCGCTTCTACATCTCTCTTCTGCCCTTACTTGTAGGAGTCTGGAACTCCTCTGTTTAGTGTTTGGCGCATTGTTAGCATAGGCACCTGTTGTTTACCGCAACGGAGGACTGTTTTCCGGCCGAATAGCGACCACATTAGACTTCGGATGAGATCTCTCGGGTTAGGATTTTGAGATTGCCAACTTCACAAAGTCTGTCCTGGACCATCGCAAAGCACAAAACATTATCTACATAGACGTTAGGCTAAGCTTAAGGTATGTTTGGTACCTTAAGTCTTGAATTGGTAGCTCTAACAGCCTGTAGACATTATCTCCGCAAATACCTCTTGACCTACGATATATTCAGAGGTAAAACGAGCCTACTAGTACCCAAACTGAACTTAGCGGACGTGCCTTTGCGGGCTTGGGTTCGATAGCGCTGGAGAATATCGAGAGCCAAGTGCGGAGGATCTACCTGTCGCGAGCATGCCGACATTAGGGGTTCTAGCTGCTAGAGCAAATGCGGCTGCGAGGGGACTCGACTCTTTGGTTCTTGTTGCAGAGCGAGAACTTACAGAATCGCTATCGGCATTGGCGAGACGAATAAACATTCCGGTCAATAGCACGAGTCCCCAGGGCCTAATCGATGCTCAGAACCAGGATCCATGGTCAAAATCGGGAAAATATGCCCTTGGATGGGTGTTCTTCTGCCTCATAGTCTTGTTCTCTGCGGTGGTAATGAAACTGTACCATTACTGGACCGACAAGATTCGGACGGCTTTACATAAGGAAGAGGTAGAGATATATGCCTCATCGCCTGAGAGTGATTATGAAATGGCTAGCTTGCCGACTAACAATACTGCCGCGAAGTTATTCCCCCGCGAGGACCCCGCACCTCCAAAACCTAAAGCCGAATCCTCTCTTTCATCGATAGGGCCAGTCAACAACGCTGTGGCCGGTATTCGGTATGTTTTCTATAGGCCTATTCCAGCTTTTCGGTGGAAAAAGAAGGTCTTCACATTTCCATCGCTGTCCGTGGCAGCTCTTGTGTTCTGCGCTTTTGCGTTTGTGACGCTCTACTCCTTCGTTCCCCGACCGCTTTATCGCGCCTCAATCGCCTATGGCTCACCACCGCTCGCAATTCGAGCGGGAATGCTTGCCGTGTCTATGACGCCTTGGATAATTGCTCTTAGCATGAAGGCAAATCTCGTGTCACTGATGACGGGCATCGGACATGAGAGACTGAACATTCTCCACCGATGGGGCGGCTATATATGTCTTTTCCTCAGCTTTGTTCACACAATTCCCTTCTACGTGCAACCTGTTTGGGACCAGGGAGGTTTGGCTGTCTTCCGGAACTACTTCAAAAATAAAGGGCCAATATACGGTACAGGTTAGTTCCGCGTTCTAAAGGATGATAGCGTTAGGTATCTCATCTGATCTGTTCTTTTTACAGGGATTGCGGCGCTGGTGCCCTTAATCTTTCTCTGCGTTGCGTCTCTACCTAGTTTGCGATCCCGGATGTACGAGCTCTTCGTCGCTTTTCATGTTCCCGCCGCAATCGTATATTTTGCCATGCTCTTCTGGCACTGCCACAACTATCTCACATCCTGGAACTATCTCTTTGCTACACTAGCTATCTGGCTGCTCTCTCTGATGATTCGGCTCTTCAAACTGAATTGGACCAACCCTTGGCGGATGTCTTGGTTGATCGGAGACGAGGCAGCTATTACAATCATGCCGGAGAACGCCATCAAGGTCACAATACCTACTCAGGTCAAATGGAAACCTGGCCAATACGTTTACCTCAGAATGCCAGGCATTTCGATCTTTGAGAATCACCCTTTCACTATAGCCTCACTATGTAGCGATGATTTTCCATCTGAATACGGTGAAGTCTACCGGGATATGACGTTGGTTTTCCGACCTTTCGGAGGTTTTACAAGGAAAGTATTGAAAGCTGCAATTGCAAAAGGTCCATACAAGACGTATAGAGCGTTTTTGGACGGCCCATATGGAGGCATGAACAGAGAAATGGAGTCATTTGATACTGTTGTTCTCGTTGCCGGAGGGAGTGGAATCACGGCGGTTGTTAGCCAACTTCTGGAGCTGGTTAAGAGAATGCGAGACGGAAAAGCCATAACGAAGACTGTCCACGTGTTTTGGGCGATCAAGCGACTGGAGGCAATGGAGTGGTTTAAGGAAGAACTTCGGATATGCCGCGAGTATTCGCCACCAGACTCAGTGAAATGCCACTTTTTCGTCACCGCGGCCAAGCGCCATGGCCCAGGGGTGACTATTTCGCCGACATCTCGTCCCATAAGCGACCTCGTTCACGACAAGCTCAATGGATTCGCTCAGGGCATTGCCAGCAAGCGTAATTCTGCTCTTATTCGAGACGAAGCCGCTGGCGATCCGGAACGGGAGAAAGAGCTGCGCCAGGAGAATGAAGACCGCATCACTGCCTTACCGCAACAGACAATAGTCCAGCAACCTCAGCCAGCTCATGTTCGGCAGCCACACCAGGAGCATAAGCGGAATAAGCCTTCTTTATCACTGTCGGTACACAACATACCAGCACCAGCTCCTCAACTCAATGTACCCGAACCGGGTTTCGACTTTGGTTTCCCGGCAACGCCAACTGTGTTCCAGAAGAACTTGGTGAGATTTGCATTTGGTTTTACAGGCTTGAAGAAGAACGAAGGCTGGACGACCGAGTATGGCCGACCTGACCTTCCTTACATGCTTCGCGAATTAGCGAAAGACTTCGGGAAGCGGACCTGCGTCTTCGTTTGCGGCCCACAAGGCATGCGAGAGGATATGGCTAGGACTGTGGCTCACCTACAGAAAGAGGTCTGGAGTGATCCGTATAAGGACGAGATATTTATGCATACGGAGAACTACGCATTATAGACGACCGGGCCATATAAGCCCTCCTTTCTTTTTACCTAATACTCACCCAGCTCGCGCGCGGACGACCCCCGGCTGATTTCTTCTTTCATGCCCTTTTTTTTTGTCATCACGAAGCGATCATCATTATCCAATTATGTGCATTACAAACACAAAGCCAGGGCCTTTCCTTTTTACATATTATTATCGACTGGCATGACCTTCATAGGAGGAGGTGGTGCACAGGCGTTTCGCACAGGTGGCTGAGTGGTTAGTTAGAATCCTCCTCACTGCTGTAGTCATGATAAGCACTGCCATTTAAGGGATACCCGGTAGATGACCTCTTTTGTTTTGGTCATTTCATATCGATCTTCGTGTCATATTAGCATCTCGTCTACTAGGTGTACCTTAGTCGGGCCCTGTGCATATAGCTGAATGGAGACGTTCTGCAAATGCTGGTTAGCCATGACTGTAAATGATTATGTATCTACTCATATTTCATTGGCCGCAAAGCTCACTCCAGCTATGAAAATACTGTATGACCATACTGTCACATAGACTTTACGATTGTGAAAGCCTCTTAACGGCTCTACCGCCCTGAAACGAGCCTCCCAACAACGGTTCTCCTTTCCCCAAGCTACGTAATACCTTTGCCGCGCAGAAATAGCTCCTATCACATCACCTGAAACAAGAAGACGGCGCATCGAAATACGCCACCGCCACGAGCTCACCAACATGTACAGTGCTACGGATCACAGATATCACGCCTCATGCGAACCACCTTCCGCAATGCCATCAACGGATATCCCGGAGCTCTCAACCCGATTACTATAAATACATATCACAAACGCATTGAAAGGACACCAGCTCTCTAGTTCATATCTCAGATATGCGTATAGGAGCTAGATGTGAAGTTTTGGGAAACCGTTTCAAACAAACCCCCCATCACGTCCATAGCCGCCAGCTCTCTCCCCATCCTTCGACATCCCTCTTCTTCGCTACACGTAACGCCACTGCACGCCACTGAGCCTCCCATAACGTTCGCTTGGCCGTATTGTGTAACCACCGGGTGCCCATCTGCAGACGCGATATCACTCAGGGGGTTCAAGTAAAGTGTCCATAGAGAGCTCTGGACATTTTCGTGCGTGGATGCCTGGAGTAAATGAATAAGTGTCCCGCTTTCTTGATATCAGCGGAATGGCGAGGAGGAATACCCAAAGTACTGCAAGGAAAAGTTTTGACGTGCTGTACTCCCATAATATATAAGTCATGTAACCGTCCCACGTTGTAGACCCATGCTGCCATAGTGCCTTGTGCCACCCAGACCCAGTCCATCCAACACCTGCCTGTCATGAATCCCTGCAGTTCATCAACCCCCCAGTAAACGGCCGTTCGATGACCAAGGTATCGATTCCCGGGACACCGTGAACCCGAGAATTTAAGTAACGCGTCATATACAACAAACGTGCTTTGTGTAACAAAAGAGACTCGGTACCCCAAGTCCCTGCCACAACCCCTCACCCCGCCAGCACAGTAAATGGCACCACGGGAACTCAACAAAGTCAAAAAATGAAAGTTAACCCGACAGTTAAAAAACGAAAGCAGGCCGAAGAGCAAGTAATCCCTACTGCGATTAAGGCAGCGGGCGTGCAATTCATGCCTCACATCTCCTTCCTCAAGGAATCCGTTCCTGAGCTTGGCAACTCAGAAGCTAGACCCGAGAACAAAACCACAAACCAGACCCGACTGACAACGTGACCATCCGTGCCGTGCCCAAGGCAACAATACTATGCAGTAAACCGTCTTGCATGCACGTCATGAATCCGAGACATTCGAAGCTGATAAAAAGAAAATAAAAACGATAAAAAGAAAAAGGAAGATCTGCGGGGTATGTGGATGCGGGATGCCGGACACGGGATATCTCGGGATAGATACGTGATAGGTTACGTATGCCGTTTTCGAGCCAGATGCGGTGAGGAGAGGAGTTCGTGTGACAACGTTGAGTCTGCGACGTGGCGGCGTGTTTGTTAGTCCGGGTGGGGGCTGGGAGATTGTTTTTGTCGCGTTTGTAATTTCTGTGATGCGGATATCTGTACAACGCATGCGTAGAAGTTCATTCATATTAGGATCCTTTAATTTTCGAAATCATACGGGACCTTCAGAAAATCTTCAGGGAGAGTTGGGAGTGTTCCAGAAACAGGATGAAAGGAATAGGGTTCCGCTGTACTGGTATGTGCGCCCAATCACATGATTCTCTATGGGTATTACCGTAGAGTCAACGGGCGGGTATCTGCTCGGGGTCAAAGCCGGTTCAGGAGTCCTGCCTGGGAATCCCGCATAACACTAGGTTCGTAGCTTCTGACAGGACATATGTACTTGCAAGCCCTCCGAGGGAACAATAGACTTCAGGATACATCTGAAAGCATTCATGAAGCGCGCTAGCGAAATTTTTCGATCCAGCTCACTATTTCATGTCAGTGTGGGACATTATTTGGGGCTTTCACTGCTTGTATTGTCCGCAGAGGCATATAGAAGATGCTTGCTTGCTTATATGTGCATCTAAGACCGTAGTTCTATTTTGAAGTGGGAAATAGAAGCTAAGAAAGAACAAAAATTATCCGCAAGCGGGTTCTTCTCCGCGTTGGGTTGTCTGCTCCTGGCCGCCGTAGATGCCGCCATCTAGGATCCAGGCTTCGTTATCGTCCATGTCGTCTTGGACTCGACGCCATGTGGACGTTTGAAATGCGGATGAAGAGCTTGATCCTTCTCCGGGGTCGTCTCCTGACGGATCGCTACTGGATTTGTTAACTTTGCTTGTGATATCTTTGTAGACGGGTCTGACAAGTCCACTAAGAAGCGGGTTTCTGCTGAAAGCTCCACTGCTATGCCCGCTTCCACTAGGTGGAGGGGTGATGGGTTCGTTAGTCTCATCGCCATCAGAAGCCGGGCTTTCAGGTCTCTCCATTTTGGCCATACGCTTCACTACCTTATTTCCAACGAGGTCAACACTGACGACTACATGGCGTTTCTCCCATTCGGGTTTGGAATTCCATTCTTGCTCTCTCAGGACTTTCTGCTGTTTCTTTAGTTGGCGTGCTCGCTCTTCAGGAGTAGCCCACATGGATTGCCCTGAAGAAGGGGTTTCATAGTCCGCGCTCTCGTCGATGATCTGAGTCCGGCGGGCAGAGGTGGCTTGGAAGCCTAGGAGCTTGTCACGGTGCTGTTTCGCAGCTGCGAGTTTGCTCTCACTCTCCTTCTCAGATTTAGACGTTGCCGGCGTCGACACCGCAGGACTCGATGTGAAGGCTCGAGGCTTCTGGGAGACCTCCGCGCGCCTATGAGCTGCGTTGTTCGCTTCCATCTTCTCCCTTCCGCGTTCTTCCCGCAAGATATGCACCATAGATTGGATTTCCTCCCCCGTGAGAAGGGGTTTACCGCAGAAGGTACAAGGTGCCAGTCCCTCTTTCACACAGATGATCTTCCCGCAATTAAGACAGTTAGGAGCAGCTTCCAGTAAGGGATGGCGTGTGGCCATGCAATCACATTTGCGTTTGGCAGGGTCGCCCACATTGGAGCTAAGAGACGGGTTGGTTTGGATCTCGAGAGCTCGGATCGCTGAGTCAAGGTCATTTATGGTTGCGGATGGACCATGCATCGAAGTTCCACCGGAAACGCGTAGCGTTTGGGGCTGAGGAGAGGAGGCATTTTTCTTGCGTGGCTTTAGTACGTCAGAGGTAAGGACGCCTTGGGCGCCTGGTGGAAGCTTATGGCGAGGAGGTGGGCCAGGGGAAACGTTGCGAGAGGACGAAGAGGAAGCGGGATCCTTGGCGGAGATGGCTGGGAGCTGGAGCGTAGCAGTTCTAGGGTCTGGGTCTAAGGAGAAGACGTTGCTTGATAGTTGCGGCTGCCTACGAGGCGTGTTTGCGCCCGAGCCGCTTCTGCTAGCGGGACCTGCATAAACTTCATCCTCGTTTTTCTTGATATATCCCCTACTGGTGTCGACGGACTCGTATACGGTCCCTTCGTTTGCTTTCCGGGGTGTATTGGCGAATCCGTGCAAGGGCGCTGTCCTCTTTTTCCGTGCTTGCCGCGGAACAGGTGGCATATGCGTGTCGGGTGCTACCGGGGCGAACGAGGACGAAGATGAGGGGGATGGCAGACGTTGAATGAAAGATGTGATGAACTCCAGTGACTTCGCCGAATCGCCAAGAAGATCCTAAGTGCGCGTGCTGTTGTCAGTCTCATGCAGCGTTCCTGGAAGGAAGCTCCATAGCGCCATGACAATACTGAAAGAAGACATATTCGAGAAGTTTTTTTTTCCCCGCCACGCTTGCAGGAGACATTAAATCGCATCTCAGCAACAGGCTAAATACGCAGGTCATATCACAGCTCCTGAAACATGAGACGAATAACCAGTAGTTTGGTACCAAAAAGCCACTCGAAACTCAATCTAGAATTAGGATGGTGTGATATTCTAGAAGCTTTTGACGTGACGGGTTTCCTATAGAGGAGAACCTTGGCGAGTATACAGACGGTAATTTATGTGCCGTTCTGCAATATTTAGGCGCACATACCTTGAAGTGATCCCCAACAGCATTCCGTGGGAGAGAAGCGGCATAGTCGACGACTTGCTTGAGTGACTCTTCGTCTAGAGGCAGTAGTGCCTGCAAGCGAGGCACCGCCCAGGTTTGCAGATCCATGGCTGAGGCGGGTTCGATGGTCGGCCCTGTTTCGTCAAAGTGCACAGTTTACGAGGTACAAGTCGGATTGGTTGTTGATGTGCTTTCTCCACGCTTCCCCAGAGACAATCCACAGGTCTTGGCTTGATCGCCTAGTTAGTCATCACCGGGGTCAATTCATTGGCTCACAAGACGTCCTAGTCTCACCAGGCGTACTCCGTGCGTACTAGCTCAAATCACGCCAGCCATTCCGCATGAAAAGTGGCGGAGAGATGACAAAACGTGACTTGCGTTGGCGTGTGCCAATTACCGTTCAGCTCGTGGGACTTCCGTGGGAGCTCTGCGGGACCCCAGGGCAAGCCCTCACGCCAATAGTTTTATGCGGGGAATTTGACACGCTAACACGGACAACCTTCCTTAACGGTGTTAGATCAACATAGACCCTCTGCGTGAAGCCATGGCCATGATACTCTATCTAGTCTTCGTCCCAACGATACATGCACAATTCCATATGTCTCGCACGATCGCCAATGGCAAACGCCACTCAGACACCTGTCCCCACCTCCTCGACAGATATCACTAATACCTCTTGCGGTTCGTGCTCCGCTAGTGTGTCCCAGGTATGGCCAGGATGCCAATGATCCCATTGCGGCTCTGGTGTATTCGCACGATATATCGCATCTCACAAGTTTGTTTGAGCGGTCGAGGCAATGGGGCCGAAACCTCAAGGGGAGAGCACTTCCTTACCAAAATGAAGTACGAAGTACCAACGCATGCCTGCATTATCTCTGAAGGCTAATTCTCACGGCTCTAGGTCGCACGCAGAATGATATGCGGTAAGTACCGCTGCTGGATGTCGAGCGTGCCCTGAAGGCTTTGACCCAATTGCGAAATACGCAAACTGCAGCATGACCAAGACTCCTCATAAACTGACGGCTGTCTTGAAGGTTCTGGCGCTACCCTTTGGAATTGGAGAATTTTCTACGCCTAACTCGTACGTTTCGACGCTGCTGCGCGTGGCGACACTTACTGTTGCTTTCTCCTCATTGGTGTCTCCGCAGTAATCTGGCTATGAACTGGTGCAGCGCACTGTCCTATTTGTATACTAGTTAGTCTAAATCAACATTGTCAAGGAACTCAAGCTCTGGCTAAGCCTATAGTTTCCTTGGTGTTTGGATCTGCAGCACGTTTTTCTTCAGGGACCGCCTAACATGGACCAAATCACGACACGAGTTTCTACGTTACGGGGACTTGTGCGGCAAAAGGATAATTCGTTCCTGTAAACGGGTGAAGCCGCCATTACCCTGACCTCACTCATTTTGCCCTATCGATATGGTTTGGAATCCACCCAGCCACCACATGGTTTGCCCATCACACATGCACATAGCGGTCTCAAGTGCAATGCACGCCCCTGACAGGGCCTAGCCGGGGGAGCTGCGGGAGCCCACACTTCAACATCGGTTGTTGTGGAGCTCACCTATCAGAGAGTATAATTATTCTCCAGCCTTCTCCACACTGGGGTCTTTGGAACGGGGACCCTCGCCACTCCACGTTCAAGCCCACATCTTCGGGCTTGGGGACCCGTGTTCGGATCGTGTCTCGTTGAACCTCGAATACATTAGCATTCAAAATGAGTACATCAACAGATCTCAAAATCGCCAATATGGCGGCCGACTTCAGCCTCGGCTTTGGCGTGTGGACGGTATGGACAGCATACCGGCAAACAAAGATGATTAGGAACCCACTGAAATCCATGTACATTTTCATGGTTTGGGAGAGATAGTAATCAACTTTGCTATCATATGGGTTGCGTGGCAGTTTTTGAATGGAAACTTACACGCAAAGTAAGAATTGTCTGTTCTACAGCCTTTGCTTTGGCTTAGCGCTACCGGCGAATCTTCTATATAGCGTGGTTACATTATTCTTCATGCGTAAGTTTACCATTCCAGCAAGACGCTAAACGAATGGAGGTTCTGGCGGGTTTCTGGTGCTGCAGTTTTCCTATGGGTCTTTGAGGTAAGCTAAACATATAGATTGCGGAACCCTGGATATCTCGCTGGCAGTTCTGGTAGGTTCAATTCATTATGCAAATCATCATCAACCGAGTCGCCGTCGCCGTCGAGGATCCGCGAGATGCTGTAAAACTCAAGTGGGGGACAGCGTTTTTAATTACTTGTGTCAACATTGCCTTCTTTTGTATCTGGATTCCAGCGCATGTGGGTGTCAGCGAAAAGTGAGATCCACAAAATTCATTCACGTGAGATAGGGAAACATGCTTACACATATCTACATACAGATACGTACACATTAATGCGATTTGGGATCGATATTCTAAGGTCATCATATGTCTGGTCGATGGTGCACTGAATCTAATCTTCGTCATCGTCGTTAAGAAGAGGCTTGTCTCACACGGCCTAAAGAAGTACCAAAAGCTGGTGACCTTCAACTTCCGGCTTATGGTCATTTCCATGAGCATGGATGTACGTGGTCCTATGACTTCTTCTAATTTATATTCTAGGTAGCTAACACCTCGATAGCTTATGATCATCAGTCTGATGTCTTTAAAGAACGGAGGGGTGTAAGCTTCCCTTGCAGGCCTACTTACACACCAGTGACACTAACGAAACCCCCAACAGCTAAATGCAATTCTACCCCGTCGCCTACCTTGTTAAACTTAACATCGAAATGTCCATGGCCACCCTAATCCGCAAGGTCGCCAGCAACCGAAGCGACTTTGAGCTCCCCGACACCCTCTCCCACCTCGACGATCTCACCGGCGCTACAAACCACCAAGTCCGGCAGTTCAGCAAATCCTCTCACAGACCAAGCGTGTCGATCGGTGGTAGCAATCGCCAGGGCAGCATGAACATCCACACTAAAAAGGACTTTATGGTCGAGACTCGGAGCATACACGATGTGGACCTTGAATTGAACGCTAGTGCAAGAGACCTTAATATTGAGCGAACGAACCTCGGCTCGAGTATGGGGTTGGATAGTGATGACCGTCCACTCCGGCCTGGTGATGGGGCGACGTGGAAGACGGGGAATCAGTCGCGGGTCGAGGCGCATATTTAAATTGCATGCTGTGCTTCAGGTGCGGGGATTCAGGTCTGATATGGCCAGGTTCCTGATATGTTTCTCTGATGGGCCTTTGTTGCGAGGAGTCGGTGTCTATTTTTTATATTTTTTCACTTTTCTGAGTGGGCGGGACATGCGCGACAAAACTATACCCCAGTCGATGAATCACCGTACCCCGTTGGACCCTAACGGCAAGAATATAAAACAAGTTTACTACGCCACTATCCCACCCCATGAGACGCGGAAAATAAACTAAACGAACAGGAAAAGAAAGGCTAAATTATCTCTCCTTTAATCCCACCTAAATTGGTGACATAAAGCCCCTCCCTATCCCATTCCGACCACCCAAGCAAAGAAGAAAGAAAAGAGATGAACCCTCATCCCCTCTCCACCGAACCGTCCCACCCCTCATCACTCAACCCCACAAACCTTAACAACATGCCTCTCAACCCTCGGATAAACACTCTCCCTAGCCCTTGCCCCCATCCAACAATCCAAATGCCCATACCCTTCAAACACCCACCTCTCATAATCCGTATAATCCCCATACTTACACATAGCCTCGAAATCCCTCTCCGTCGACTCAGGTGAAAAGACCGTATTCTCGCTCCCAGAGAAGAAGAAAATCGGGATCCCCTTCAGCCGAGCCATATGTTCCGGTGTGGTTATCGAGATGAGCGCGTCGTCCATACAAACCCCCTTGGTACCGACCGACATCAGGTGCTTGAGGCAGGTCATGGATACACCGCCTAGGAAGTTGGACAGTCCGTCATGCGTGGCGTCGTTGAGGTTTTGGTGGGTCCAGAGTCTGCCGAAGACGAGCTCGCTTCTATGGCAGACGACGGAGTCGCAGATTTCCTTCCTCGAGCCGACGGGGTAGAAGCGCAAGGCTTGGGTGATGAGCTGTTGGACCCAGGTGTCGGAGTGGCTGGATAGACAGTTATACCAACTCCCGGCGAAGAGGCGGTAGATGCTCGTTACAGGGAGGGGGAGGCTGGCTTTCATAATGTTGACGGAGGCGAATTTGGGGTGCATGAAGACGTTTGAAGCGGTGATGCCTTTGACCCAGGAGGTAGGGATCGTGCCATCGAGGAGACCGGAGGCGAGCGCGACAGACCCGGCGCAGTGGGCGATGATATAGATCTTTTCGGTGGAGCGCTCGTACTCGCGGATTGCGCGGAGGCCGGCGAAAATGTCAAGGCGGGCGTCGTAGGTTGTCCACCCTTGCTGCGCGACTGGGGTTTTGCCGACGCGGTGGGTAATGCAGTAAACGCGGTAGCCGGCTGAGGTGAAGTATTCGACAGCGTTCTGGTCGATGGTGGGGAGAGCGAAGATTTGATGGTCGACGGCTGCGCCAGGGATGAAGAGGAGGCTAGTTTTCTTGGGTTTGACGGTTGGTAAAGGGTCCCAGACCAACATTTGTGTTATTACACTGTCTGAAGCCACGACCTCGATTTGGTGGTTGGGTGGACTTTTGTTTTTGTAGCCTTCTACTGTTGCCGTGGGCCATTGGAGGGAGCTGAAGGGGGCGAACAAGACGGATGCAACTTGCTTGGTGAAGAATCCTAAGAACCCTGCAGTTGACTTTACTAGTTCGTACGCGCTCGGTCCGGTGGGAGTGAAAGTGGCCAATTCGGAAACAAAAGCCAGTGGTCTTATATGAAGAACTCCACGACCAATTACTGAACTGTCTGGACGGGACAGAGTAACGTAAAGAGTAGACGTGGCTTCCCACGTACGCCATACCGAAAACGTACTGGATGGGTTCACAACCTTGTAGCCATTGAAGTGGATAATTTCGCCATTAGACCCTTGCATGTCGAAGTTGTAGGTGAGGTTCTTAGTATCCGGTGCCCGGGGATCCTTATTGAACAGCTGGAATTTCCCCCTGAGAACCATGAAAGGATCTTCGCTCAAACCACCATGAGTGAAGGTTCCCGTCAACATCGCAGAATGGTCGTCGCGTTGAAGCACTAATTTGTTCAAGATTAGCACAAGCTGAAATATTGGATGTGGACGACTTACAGATATCTTCATCCCACGAGTGCACAGTCAAGAAGAACCTTGCAGAATTAGCAGCACCCCGTGCAGTACTTTCCGCCACAAGGAAATCCTCAATCTCGTCACCGAGATGAATGAATCCCTCCATAACCTCAGTGAACTCAATTCCGTTCCTCCCAGCAGCTTCGGCATTCTTGATAATCTCCTCGGAAACGGTCAGATTTCCTTCCTGAGGCAAAACGTGAGCCGGTCGACCAAATAGATTCAGAAGGCCTGAAAATCTATTAGCAATAACCCTTCGGAAGAATCCAGTGGGTTCAGGAACCAATACCATTCTTAGTCTCATAATCAATCTCAATACCATGCTTCCTAGCAACCGCCTCCACAGATCTTTCCGCTAGGGCAGTTATCGTTGCGAATGGATTGACACCCAACGCCGTTGGCACAACGCTTCCATCTACGCAAACCAGTCCGTCATAACATTCTTTCCCATGCCCAGTCAAAAGTTCACCGATATGATTCGTCGCACCACGCGCTGCAGTTCCGTCTCTGCTCATATTCGCACCCCCAATAGGATGGACCGTAATCTAGTAAAATAAGTAGATGGTCATAACACACTAGAAAGGGGATGAAAAATCGCAGTCTCACCTCCTGCTCACCAAAAGCAGCATAGAACGGACTATTAATAAAAGTCCCTCCCACAGCGTTCGTAGCCTTCGCTAACAACCCATTCAAATACTCGACATGCTCACTCCTCCCCACCCCCAAAAATTTCAAAACCGGCTTATCACCCTTCAGCGTCAAGATAGCCTGATTGCTATCATGACTCATAATCAGATACGTCTGGGTCCTCTCCAAACTCCCGTCTGAAGCATACGGCCCGAAGATACGGCTGTTTGTTCGGGAGAGAAAGTGGCGGAGCTGTTCCGCGAGAGACTTGTTTTGCGGGAAGATCTTGCCGGGCATGGCCTCGAGCAGGCCTTGGAGGACTCCTGATAGCGATTCTGGGACGGCGCCTTCTTCAATCACAAAGCCGTCCAGGGGTTCGGGTTGGTCTCGACAGTCGATTACGCCGGTGATTGTGGGGCCGATTGGGTGGTCGGTCTCTGGGGTTGCTCGGCCGATCCCGTTTACTTTGAAATCGGTGTTGTATCTGTTTGTTGTCCCGAGTTAGTGGTAATTCCCTAAGAGGCAGTCACTCGAAACCGCAAAATATATGGATGTGGTTGGTGGTCATAAGCATAAAAGAGTTCTCCAACTCACCCAAACGCCAAAATATCCCCATTCCCACTCATCCCCGTCCCGACGGTATCACTCATGCTCAATCCATTTCTCTTACTCCTCAACAGGATCTCGGTCGTCCCCAAGGTACCAGCTCCCAGGAATACAAATTTCTTTGCCCTCACCCACATCAAATCCTCATCCAAATTCCGCTTGAACTTGCCACGCTTCCCGCCATGCCAGGCGAAGAATACCGTGTACCCTTCGCCGTCTGGGTTTTTCTTGATGTGGCGGACTTCGCATTCGCAGAATCTGTGAAGTGTTAGAAGATTGCTGTGGGAACGTATGGTCAGATCGAAGGTGTACTCACATCTCTGCACCCCAGTTCCACGCATCACTTAGATAATTGACCAATGTACTACTTTTGCTTCCGTCATTAACACCAGTGCAGTCCATCCCCGTCAATGCGCTGGGTTCCATCTGAACGCCCGTACTGTTCGGGCCAATCTCAAACCGCGTTGTTTGAGGAACGCGGTAGAAGTTCCCCATGCCCAGAATCTCAGCTTGCTTTTGTAGCAGCGTCAATTTCGGCAGTTCCGGGAATGTCTGTGGGTAAGGGACTGGTTCTAGGACAGATTCAGCGCGGCGGTAATCTGCAGTTCATGTGGTCAGCGGATATTCATTTGTTTGGGCCACTTGTAGGGGAAGAATACTGACAGTCTTCAAGACACACAGGGTTCTCTCTGATTTCGTCGGGCCAGTATTTCAGCCCAAGTGTGCCGTGGTCTGCGCGTAGGAACACGTTGGCGTTGAGTAGACTCGTGCCTCCGAGACCTATTATCCGGCTCGCTGTTAGTATTTCCCTTCCGCACAAAGCTAGACCGCCACGCACCATTCGCCACAAACGCATTCTGTCCTTGCCCGACTATCAGATGGTATAGGCCCGTGGGATCCCCGATATCAAGCATCTGAGGCTTCTTGCCATCGACATGGTATTCGCCGGAGACGTGGACTTGCGGTGCCGCTTCTTTGAGTGTGCTTGGGTATTCTCCAGCTATTCCAAGATAACACACACACGTTAGCATATCGTTTTACCATAGATGTACGACGGAGGTAAAAACGTAAACTTACGCCATCTCTCTTTCCCCTTCTCAAGAATACAAACAGATTGCCCGCCTCTCGCCATCCGACTAGCAGCTACACCACCGCCATATCCCGAGCCGATGACAACGACATCGTACTCGGTCCTCAGCAGTTCTACCAGCCGCGACATTCTGGGGTACTTTTTGTCCGTCCCGCTGTAAGTATATGAATCGAGCTTCGCCTGCGCTGTGGACTGTGGACCACCGGGATCGGAAGTGTGGATACCGTAGGGAGGGACTTCATGGGATTGTGTTGGAGGGTATCCGTTGGTTGGCGCATCTTGGATGGAGTTAGCCATGCTCAGACGAACTGGATTGTCCGAAGCGGTTCGAGATCTCGGTCATGGAGCCGCAGACGGGAACGGAGCCGACTCACCATGCGGACCCGATGTCTCAGACGCCATGGCACTAAACGGTGATTGTACAAGGGGAGAAGCGAGGGAACCAGGAGTTAAGACGGAGTTTATTGAGTTAACGAAGCGATATCCAACAGAAATATTCTAGGAAATAGTGTCTGTCTAGCGAACTCCAGAGACGAGCGGAATATATCGTTCGCTGAGCCATCACATGTCAGGATTTTCTTGGCGTAAGCCTCAGTATTTTGGCCCCCGCTCCAAGCCCTGAGCTGAGCGAGGGGTCTCTGCGGCCCATCGCTAAATTGGCAGGTATGTGTGTCGGTGGTTAGTCACGGCGTAATCCGTGTTGTGGCTGCCTGCGGGAGGGGGGCTGAAGCTGTTCGCTTACGGAAGCACAAAGTATGCGAATCAGCGGCGTGTTGGGAAACTGACTGGATCCGAAGGAATACGGTCTGTGACATCACTGCGAAGAGTGTGGTGGAGTGAAAAAAAACTCCATACGCAGTACTTCGTGCACACGTGAAAGGAGCGGTAAGGCTACTGCAGCCTTGCGGGTATGTAAGATGCATCAAGGATCATCTATCGACGGCATACGCATGTGCAAGACGATAGGTCCTCACCGCCCTTGACTGGCGAAAGGACAGTTGGTGATGGTGACTGCACCAATAAGACTGAAGATCCCCCACGAGGTTTCACGTGCGAAACCAAAACCATCTCACTTCCCTTCCTCAACTGTTCGAAACAATTTTGCAGGAGATTATCAGAAGCTGCCTCGTCGCATGTGGACTCCAAGGGACTGCTTGTGGTGCAACCTCAGTGGCTTGCGGGATGAGGCTGAACTCTTGGCATCCCACCAGCATCCTCTTCGCATAAAAGGCACGACATCCGGAAACATTGCATAACTCCGCCAAGAAATTTCCGCTGCTATTCTGGGCCTATCATCAAACAGAACCGGCGGACGAACATTTCCCTCATCGGTTACTCTGATTAGGCTTCAACCATGGTGATCCGGCACGCCTTTTGACTGGTCGGTCTATTGGCTGCCCCTGCGATCAGCGGAGCCATGGACAGATAGGTTAACGCTCGGAGATTTCGTAGGATGTCGCCATCGCATCCGCTCCCTTCCCGTTGTCTCCTTTTCAGCGTTTATCCCGGTGGGACGGGGGATTTTCCTTCAACGCGATTTGATCACCGGCTCTAGCCAAGGGTGTTAGGTCTGTCTGGAGTGTCGCGGCGTTGCTTTCTAGCTGCCTTTTCACTGGAGCATTGTTCGTACAGAGCAAATATCTCCGCTGATCTCGATAGCCGCTACGTATCCCCGCATGTCTCCTCCGAAACGCGCGAGGGGTAAGGCCCTCCCTGCCAAATCCTGAGACGGAAAGTGATCCTGCCCCACGAGCCAGAAGGCGTATGCTTCTGGAAGGCTGAGGAAAGATGGAGGAAGATATATCATGTGTTTCCCAGTTTCTTTGAGAGGGCAGCTCGCAGCTCCAAGTGATATTGTTCCTTCAATTCTATCACGCGATGCAATAAATATCTCTACGCGCTGGAATTACTTTGCTCAATATTTACGCACTCATTCTTTTAGCAAATTGAAGCAGTCACTATATTTTCAGACATTTTTTGAATATGCTTACGCGTATATCTATCGCATGGCTCGTCGCCAGCTCTCTTTCCACTGCGATATCGGCTGCTCCCCCGCCACAACAGGAGGGTGGCTATGGCCAGGCGCCACAAATCATAACAATCACCAGGACCAAATTCATTTCTGTGATTGGCTCGACATGCCCCACAATCCCTACTACAACTATTTTTTCATACGTGCCGGCCGCAACAACAACAATCACAACGACAGCCACTACATCGATATGTCCTGCCTGCACTGCTGGTGAAGGAGGGCCCGAGGGTGGTTTCGAGGGGAAGCAAGAAATCACAGGCTCGAATCAAACAGAAAATATTCCGCTTCCTCCACCAGTTGATATGCTACCCGCTGTTCCTGCACATGTGGACCTCAAGGACATGAGCAATCTCACTCCAGGGAAAGATTGCACTCTCCATTACCGAGGCGAAAGCAAAGGTAGACAATATCCCATCTATCTGTAACTCTGGTGTATTCCCAGTTTTCCACTTCAATCTAACGAGAAAACAAAAATAGAGCAAGGTACATCTGGAGCATACGTTACATTCCCCGACCTGACTTATGCGACTGTGGTTCTCGAACACACCGCGTACGTATCTCAGGTGAGCTGTAGCACGGCCACCCAAATATCCATCACCTTCTCCAATAAATCTGCCTTTGACCATGCATTCCAAACCTGGTCTGCTGAGATCCGGAACAAGTTTGTTCTCATCACTTACGCGCCAACATGCGGAAGCGGGCAGGACGGAGAGCGAGACTTCCTACTTGTTTCAGCTTTGGACGAGAGCAAGGATGGTTCTCTCACCATCACTGCTGCTATCAAGAAGATTAGTCTTAAAGAGGCTTCGAATATGATTGAGGTTAATTTTGGTCGAGTCGATACGTCGAACACAGTCAATGCCGCTGCTGCTGTCAGCTCAACCCCTTTCCCATATAATTCCAATTTCGACCAAGAACTCGACGACAAACTTGGATATCTAGACCAGAATTCCCCAGATTTCTGGAGTCAGCTTCTTCCAGGGGTTCAGGATGTCAATGGGTTCAGAGGGAGTGCTGGTCTTGCCCGACGGGACTTCTGGTCGAATCTTGGGGATGTCCTGAAAAATGTACGTTTTAAACTGCCCTACGGATATCCGAGCATGCTAACGAGACATCCTAAAACAGGCGGCTGACAAAGTAGTCAGCGGCATCCAAAATGTCGTTAATACCATCACCAATGCCGTCACCAACGTCGCCAACGACATTATTCCGCCACTTGCGTTGGGTCCCTTTAGCTTCTCCGCGTTCCCAGACAGTCAAGTTGATACCCCGTTCGGTAAAGGAGTTCTTCTATTCCAGAATCTCACGTCCGCCAGCACTGGTGCTACAAATTCCCCCCAGCCAGGAGTCACAACCAGCACCGACGCCGGGGTCCCCGCAGCCCTAACTGGATATTGCGTTGGCTGTGGCGTAAATGGAAACTTTTCTCTCACGGGAACCGTCAAATTCTCTCCAACATTGGGAATTGCCTCTGCAAATTTCAGTCTTAACGGCGTAATGCATGCTCAGATTGCTCTTGGCATCGTCGGGGAAGTCGACGCCACCGCTCAAGCACAGGTGAACCTTGTCACCGTCGGTCTGACTCCTTTGCAGATCCTAGGCATTGTTGTTGTTGGTCCATCGGTTGGACTCGACGTCGGTGCTATGGCAAATGTGAAACTCGTCGGAGAAATCGAAGTCGGTTATGCTTTTGATTGGCCAGCCATCTCCGCGCAAGTCGACATCCTACATCCGCAGCAAGCCGTCGCTACTGGATTTACGCCAAACGCAACTCCTATTTTCCAAGCGGACGTCGCCCTGACGGTTGACGCGAGTATTTTTGCACTCGTTGGAATCAGACTCGGCATTGATGTGCTCAGTGGGAAATTCACCGCAGATGTCGGCCTGGTGGATAAACCATCGATCGACGCTGTCGCTATAGCCCATAGACAAGTTAATGACAGCGCCAATGGTCTTCCAAACGGCGTGTGCGGGGGTGCGGGATTGACGATTGGAGTTAGCGATGTGCTGTTTGTCGAAGCAGCGGCACATGCACTAGATCTTCTAGAGGCAACTACTACATGGCCAATCGGAAGTTGGTCAAAGGGGCTATTCTCGACGTCCATATCTGGATGCGCAGGTGCTACTCCTCACTCGACCACCGTTGTGACCGCCACAACAGTTAGCACAGGAGAGGTTCCCACCGCCGCTCAAGAACAACCTACAATATTCCCGTCAATCATGAACAAGACGACAACAGCAGCACCAACTCTCACTCCATACAACACCCAATCTCTAATCTCAACAACCACCCTATCTCCCCCTTCCACAAACGAAACAACAGCAACCTCCACCCCAACAATCACCCCCGCACCCACCACCTACAAGAACCCCACCACAACCTCCACCTCCACCCCCTCAACCACCCTCCTCTTAAACTCCGCCACCACCTACACCAACCCCACCCACCAAAAACGACCCCTCCCCGCCACCGCGAACTTATCCTACGACCCCACATCCCTCAACATCTACGCCTCCTCCTCCCTGACACCCTTACCGCTAAATTCGACCACGCTCTTGCTACACACATATAACACCACACTCCCGGCCTCGAGGTTCCGCATCGCTCCCATCGACCACATTCCTAAGACGTCGGTGGTGCTTACGCTGGCGCCTGTGACTCTACCGGATTCTAAGGGGAGCAGCGTGGTTGCGGTGTCGCCGAGTGGGGAGGTATATTATCTCATTTCTTGCACGTACCCGGATAGTGAGGCGGCGAAGGAGGGAGCTAAGGTGTTCTTGGCGAAGGAACCGAAGGCGGGGATCGCGGCTTTGGTGGATCCGGGGAATAGGGGGACGGTTACGGGGGGGGATGTGGTGGGGTGCGAGGTTTTTTTGTCGTAGAGGTCGTAGTTAGGGAAGTGGTTTCTTTACTATTTTGATTTTGGATATTCGAGGGGAGGGAGTAATTTACATTGGGAATCGGTATGGCCCACAGGATAAGATGGTGACCCCACAGCACATTTTTGGTACCCCCACATGTTTTAGCTAAGCGATACCTAACACCGTCAAGACCGGTGTGCGGAAAATCTTAGATAATGGAATTGCAATGCAAGAACATACGACAAAAAGAAAACCGCAAGAAATTAATGCTAGAGAGCTTCTTTACCCAATTCTAGACCCTTTTTCACCTTTCGCGGAGGGTCTGTTTCTTGGCGCTTCGTAGGCTTTTGTTTTATCTCCACTTAACTGGAGATTGCTCATAAGGCTGTCCAAATGTTGCCCTGGGGTACCGGCTCGGTCGCAGTAACGATACAGAATGAGCAAAACTACGTTTAGCAGGCGTGGGGGCTATCTACTTAAATAAGCTCATTTGCTTTATTTACTCTCCTTTGTAATTTCTGTTAACTTTTCGTCATCTTGTGGTTGCAATCCCAATAGTTTCGTAGGGTCGGCAAACGCCCGCTGCCTGCTGAGAATATCCTGTGGGGTTACGATTTTACCCCTTTCTATTACTGTGCTCGCCCCTTCCAAACTCGCGAGCACTGGGTAAGGGTGAAGTCTGTTGGAGAGAGAGCAGCGGGCGATGGGGGCATAAAACGATTATATTGAGCATATATAACTCTAGCCAGCTACGAGGCGCTGCCCCCTACTTATAGACATTTATTGGCACTCTCCAGAGTGCGAAAAAGGAGTGGATAGGTGCTGGAACCAGCAGCCTCCGGCCATCGCATATAGTATGCTATATGCGCATAGATTATGCGTTCGTGGTTACAATGCCGCCTATCCGAAACACAGGCGACACACGGGCACTACTCACAACAAAGTCCTTGTGTATGAAATAATAGTGACATTTTACTCAGGTGTACCTGAGACGTTAGAATACGTAATGCCGCGCCCATAGGCTATTTCCGTGTTCTCTGCAGCGGGCTAGGTGGACACCAGGTATCTAGGGTCGTGGGCGTGAAGCCTTTGTGTGTACGCAAGTAAGGATTAGGGGGATCACAACGAACACTAATGGGCGAATGGCACAAGCGGCTGAAAAATCAAATAGCTTACATGAGGAACAGGTGAGGGGGCACAGGACGCACAGGATTTGAGTCGGGACCGGGAACTGGAACTTGCCCTGGCCCATACTGCGTCTCTTGTTCGTAACCGAAGCTAAACAAAGCCCATCGTACTCACATTCGAGACTATTAAGAGGACGTTCCGTGGCTGCGTCAGGCAGTCCGACCCGTACGATTCGATGCACTGGAGGCTGTCCAGCTTGTCCCAGTGTGACCCGTTCGTGCGCATGTCTGCAAATACAATGAAAAAACCGGTGTCCGCCTCGGTGAATGTCGCTGGTTTGCCCTCTAGAAAGCCCCTAGATGATATGTCCCAGTAGAAAGGCGCTGTTACGAGTGTTTCCGAAGATGGCGGAATTGTAGATCAGATGCAGTGGAGCTGGTAATTGGGCCAGCAATACCCCCAACCCTGTGCCTCTACAGAACACTTCATAGTTAGGCATCCAGTCACGAACAGCTCCGCCCCTCAGTGGTGCTCTCAACGTCAGCAGAGCATGCTGGGCCGTGTGGGAGGTAAACTGGAAAGCATATCGATAAGTGAACCAAAAGCCTGAATTTTGATTCTGTTTGCAAGTGCTTGCGTAAACCGTCACTATATCTCCTATGCCATACTTCTTCCCGAAAACAGTGAGAACCGCGGCATTGAGTATGAACACTAAAGGTGCGAGTACGGTAAAAGCAGGAATTTTTTCTGCGGAGTTAAAAGCTCGCTGCGACTGGACGCCTACCCACGTGGCTCTAGCTCTACTTCACCTGTCTTCCAAACAAGATTGACGTCTCCGGTCCTGTATGTATGTACGTAGGTTGTGGACAAAATTCCCGGCGCACCCTATCTAAAATCTAGTTGCCGTTCCATTGCGATCAACACACTCTTCGCAACGCATAAAGAAGTTTTTGGCAAACTTATACCATTCTACAGGTTCCATCTCCCTGTATCAGCGAAAAGCAGCTTCCTTTAAAGTCGCGAGGGTCCGAGATGGGCGTGTGCGGTCGTGCTTCATAGTATTTTTAAGCAACGCCCACACATTTTCCTGCGGATTAAGATCCGGCGACAAAGGCGGCCAGTTCAGCCCCACAATATTACGCTTCCCTTTCCATTTCTTAACTGTATTCTCCCCTTGTAGGCCATGTGCATTGTTTCCGTCCTCCATCAAACCAGGGTAAACACCCAATTCGGTGCACATTTTATCCAACATGGATAAGACCACGGGTTCTAGGACTTGCCCAATATAATCTGCCTTTGTAAATCCCCTGCTAGGCCCTGTGCCTTCAACTTCGATTATAGGTGTTTTAAAATCCCAACATATGCTGGCCCAGACCGTGAATGAAGCCCTACCACTTGTAAACTCGTGCTAAATGCAGTCCAGATGGTAGCGCTCTCATTTATCGTGAATAATCCATTCTTTACCATCTTTTCCTGTCTAAAACGTTGTTTCATCAGTTCAAAGAACAGCTCACAGGTCTCAGTGACACCATTTTTCGACAACCTCCTTGCAAAATGCAAGGTGTTTAGCCCTGGCTATATCAGAAATAATGTAATAGCAAAAGCTTTGGGTATTATGAGATAGGCAATACTAGTACATATTATTTAGACTTAAAGTGTTCAAGGCAACTTAATTCATAAATATGGTCTTCTTATTGCTGGGAACTAGAATTACTTCCTAGCTAAAGTTCAACAAAGCAGTATGCAATTATATTTTTTAATATTTTAGATAATAAACTTGAATTGCTAAGTGTAATGCAGAGTCCTAAGGGGCAAAGACTGCGGTTGTAGCTTGACGGCGATGCGCTATCGTGCCATATGTGGTTAGCGTGCCGAGAGACACATATATGTAAATCCATGAAACTGCTTCTCCCGGAAGCAACGATTAGTTCTACACTAGAAATTAACGTTCTAAAGCCATTGAAATTCAGTTCATCGCACATAGTATTACAGAGTCTCTATATGTTGTTAACCCTTATCCTTGAGCCTCATGATATCACTGTGACACCGCTTGGCATTTGGCCTAACGTTATTTATATTGTTTAAGCAATTTGAAAAGGGCTGACTTTAAGGCTGACCTTGACACTAAGTAATAAGAACTTCATAAAACTGTCAGGGCTGGCTCTAAAGTCAGACCTTCTGAATTGTTAAAATAGTGTGAACGACATCAAGCTAAATGCCAAATATAGTTGTAGCAATATTATAAGTCTCTTAAGGCTGGAGTAATAGAGATAGAATATTTCATATTACTTTGTGTAATGAAATGAAATTCTAATAGTAAGAAGTAATTATAAAATTAATTATAAAACTAATTGCTGCTTTTCCCAAAAGTAGCTTTCTATACATACATTATGGAAAGGAGATTATGTGTTCCTTGACACACTAACCATATATAGCATGATAGCATGCTGCTGCCAAGCTATAGTTCTAGCTCTTTAGGGCTTTATGTTATAAAAATATTTGATAAAAAGAAAAGAAAAGTACTTTTTGTTACTTTTCAAGTACTTCTTATAATAACTCTTTATCAAGTCATTAACCACTTATTATTAGGTAATGGTATACTATATTATAGTTATTTCAAAACTTAGTACTTCTAGTTAATATGTCTTTTAGCTATTCTAGTTGGTCAGAAATTTGTCAACTCTTCTTAGTAGTTGCTTCTAATTAGTCTGTAACTAAAAGTCTTTATAGTTTGTTAATTACTATTTGTATTACTATCATGAACATCTTGAGCTCTAAGTCGTAGAATGTTACAGATGTGGGAGTAGCACAGGAACCATCAGACTAAATTGCAAATGAAGCTTTATTAAGCATAGTATACAACTGAAAAAGTCAATTACTGAATATAAACAGTGACGGAACTTGCTGAGATATAGGCTCAAAGTGGCAGCATATAGGCTGTCAAGCCTGTGCACTGCATGCTATGCACGACAAAAAAAAAATATGAGACAATACTCTAATCAGGCAATCTTTGCTTAACAGACTTAGCTAGTCACTGCAATACCAAGAAAGCTATACTAGTAGCAACTGACAAACCACGAAGCCTTCTAGCCAGAGACTAGCTAGAAGTAATCTAGAGAATTGAGCTAACAGACTCCTGACCAGCTAAGGCAGTTAAGGAATATGTCAGCTAGAAGTAGTGAGTCATGCAATGATTGCACATAAGTAAGAAAAGTATAAGTTACTTTGTGACTCAGTGTAATATGAAGCCTAAAGAGATGAAGACTGCAGTTGTAGCTCGACAGTGATACACTGTTGCGCCATATGCAGTTAGCGCACCAAGAGACGCGTATATGTAAATTCAGAAAGCTACTTCTTCCAGAAGTAGCAATTAGTTCTACACTAGAAATCAATGTTCTAAAGCCATTAGAATTCAATCTATTGTATATAGTATTACAAAACCTCCATATACTGTTAACTTTTATCCTTGAACCTCGTAATGTTATTGCGACAGTACTCAGCATTTAGTCCAACATCGTTCATACTGTTTTAGTAATCCAAAAAGAGCTGGCTTTGGGGCTAGTCCTGACACTTAGGTTTCTTAAACCTTGGTATAACTATAATGTAGTGTATGATTACCCAATAGCAAGTAGTTAGTGACTTGATAAAGAGCTACTATAAAGAGTACTTGGAGAGCAACAAAAAGCATTTTCCTTTTCTCTTTATCAAACATATTATTTGAATATTTGTCACTTAGTAATTAAGTTCCATTGCTCAAGATATCAAAAGATATAACTGCATACTGCCTTGTTAAATTCCAGCTGAGAAGTAATTCTGGTCCCTGGCAACAAGAAGACTTTGTCTACAAATTGAGTTATCTAAAGTACTTAAGTTCAAGTAATATATATCAGTATTACCTACTTTACAGTACCTAAAGTCTCTACTATTACAATTACTCTCTTAATATTATAGTGATTAACTGAGTTTACTAAGTGAGAGTTACCTAACTAGGGTATTATCTCATGTTTTTCAGTTATCACATCTAGTATATAGTATATAAGCTTAATAGCTTATACTTTATTACTTCAGATAACATATTTTCAGTAAGTCTCATCATTAATCATATTTAGTAACTAACTCTCTCAATTATATATTATACCTAATAAAACTTTATTTACAATTTGATTTAATAGTTTTTATGCCTACAGTATCCTATAACTTGAGGCCTAAGATGTTTATAACAAATAAAAAGTTATTAATAAGTCACATATTTGAGATACTTATGTGCCTCTATAACTTTTTTCAGTCTTAACAAATACAGAAATAAGTTATTGCTGAACTAATTCTTTACAAGATTGAACATAATAAGTGTAACTTACTATAAATTTCTTAATATTATAGATATCCTAAGCCCTAAGCTACAAAATATTATAAATACAGAGGTGATACCATGGTTTTAATAGTTATGTGCCAATTCTAGAATCTTCTACCACTAGCCCCATTAAAACCAATGCAACTCTTAACCCTCTTAAACCAAGCATCATAAATCGTGAAGAGGCTCTAATGAAAGTGATTGACGATGTGGAAACTGGTGTTTTCACTAAAATTTGTGAAGCTGTGAGGGAGAATGGCATTTATTACATGACCCTCACATGACGACTCAACGGAGCATGTAGGCCATACAGCGCCCATGAATCACAATGGGCCCTTTCTAAAGGTGAAGAGCTAGCTCTGGTGAAGCTAATTCAGTGCTCTGATCACTAGGGCTTTCCAATTCAGTATGCCATGTTAAAAGCGACTATAGAATATATGATCCAAAAGCACAGTAGTGATCTTAAACGTTGCATCCTTTCTCTTCAACTTTTAAGCTTTACTTGAACTACTCGCTTTGTCAAATGGCACTCATTTCTTCAAACATTAATAGGAAAGCCATTGCAACAGAACAGAGCAGAAGCTTGTACTTATGAAAACCTTATGAAGTAATTCCAAATTTTTGGCAATACTATGGACACCTACAAATCTGAACTTCATAATATTTACAATATGGACAAAACTGGTTTCTAAATCGAAACAACCTCTAGATTTTATATAATTGTGGATAAACAATAGCATACATTTGGACATACTACTTCAGGCTCTAAAGGCGAAAATATCACTGTAATTGAAATAGGCTATGCAGACAGAACGATATTGGTACCATTTATTATTTTTAAAGGCCAGAATCTTCAAAATACATAGTACTTTGACAATGCCCCTGATAACTGAGTTGCTGTTACAAGCTCAAATAGGTGGACTTATGATGTTTTAAGTATAGATTGGCTAAATCGGATCTTCAAACCTCAAACATGAGCTAAAGCAAACGGGAAATATCGTATTCTTATTGTGAATGGACATTATAGTCATTTGACATCAGAATTTATGGAGACATACACTAAATATCAGATTATATTGCTTTGCTTACTAGCATATACGACTTACTTAACTCAACTACTAAATATGTTTACCTTTTTGCCAGTCAAATATTAGTTCTGCCATGAAGTTGAAGCCTATTTATGAAACGGCGAGACTTGAGTTCTTAAAGCTGAATTTATGCACATATATGTTCAAACTTGGCCACTAGCTATGACTATTAAGAATATTAAGTTAGGCTTTAAGGCTACAGGTTTAATTCCATATAATCCGGCTGCTGTGCTGCGAAAACTTCCAACCCGACCACTAACCCCATCACGACCATGTGTTCCACTTGAATTTCTTACACCTAAGGACCTAAATCAGCTTCAAAATGCTTTTCAAAAGCAAGATGAGCATTTGGATATAGGCGAAGTTGAGAACTTGGAGGCGCTAGGGTGGTGGTCTCTGGTATAATAACCAACAATCGTCATATGGTTAAACGGAGGTATAAGGGTTTATGTTAGGGAGTCTAGTGAATATACAAGTAGTCGCTAGAACGTGTAATCAGATAAATGAAACCTATGTTACAAACCCTCCTTCGAACTCGTGCACCCTCGGCTTAAAACCCTCCGCATTGCAATTATGGAAAAAAAGGAGCGAAAACACATAATTTACATTTAAAAGATTATACGGAACAGAAACGCAATGACGGTGTCCATATGCGATACAATTTTTTTCACTGCCTTTATCTCTCGTCGGATTTCGAGGTTGGCGGTCTTCGTTTGATTAACCCGCAGAGTGGGGGGAGGACTCGCCTAATCCTAACAACTGATGCCGATTTAGGCGGTGCCACCGCCTGACTGTAGACAGTGCATCAGAGTTATATCTGCGGGCATTCCATTTTGTGACTCTTTTTCCGATCAAAACTTGACATGGAGTGGCCATGTACGAGGTGCCGATCCCGTTAATATCCCGCTAAACCCCAAACCCTCTCCGAAAGCGGAATACCGGGATTCTAGCGGAATAGGCGTTCTGTGAGTTACGATATGCTTGTTGGCCGGTGCGGCATCAGTTGTTCAGGGATGGGGGTTGCATTGGAGCATATCACGAAATCGGAAAGCGAGTGCTCACAATTCGGTTTACGGATATTCGTTTGGACCTCCGTTAAATACGGTGTCCATATCTGGATATCCAGATGTCTCGCCCACGCAATTCGCTTGCCAAAGAGGAATAGCTTCAGCACATAAAGGATGCGAACACGAAAATCGCGCAGAACCACAAATTCTCACATATCCATAACACATCCGTATGTAACTCGCTTTCGGGCGCTACGGTGGCTAGCGGATATGTCCAGAATATGGTTGCAGAATCTCTTTGATTGGGTTGCCGGGATGTTTAACGGAATTGCTGCTCCGTGCGGAAAGGTAAAATTGCGGCTTCGTACGGGGTACATATAACTGTATAGAAACGTTCACCTTGAGCGGTAATTGCAGTGCATTACCAAACCGCACGATGCTAATACTTGTCGACCTCTTCCTTCTCCAAGCCGCCTACGCCGCTGCGGCCATCCATCTTCAACCACGGCTGACGGCCACAATACCAGACTACGTGAATAAATACGGTACAATCGCCTTTTCTGGGCACTAGGCCACATATCCGTAGATTTTAAGACTGATCGGGCACGACAACCAGCACCTCTCGTCCACCTCGACCAAAACGAACTATACCTACCATCAGACCTCCAAGCGCAACTCAACAACACCTACCCCGCGCTAAACTATACCGCCACTAGGAACGCGCCATCTCCTCTCCTCCTATCGAATTTGGATCGGCTAAATGCGATTGGTAATTGCGACGTCAATGCTTTTGACGCCTGTCCTCTCTACCTCACCTCAAAAGTCAACGTAACTACAGATCCACAATGGCTATACGGTGTGCTACCGGATCCTACGACCTACGAGACGGTAGGAGCTAGGTCGTGCGCTGTCATAGTCAATGATCATGGTGATGGGACTGTAGATGCGTTTTACATGTACTTTTACGCGTTTAACCTGGGCAACACTGTTTCCGGTCAAGTGTTGGGAGATCATGTGGGAGATTGGGAACACACGATGGTGCGGTTCGCGAATGGAACGCCAACGGCCATGTGGTTCAGTCAGCACGATGTGAGTCTATCCCTACCGTCTCTTCTTCAAGGAGGGGGAGGATGAGATTGTACGACGAGTCTATACTAACGCGTCCCCCAGTACGGCCAAGCTTTCACATACGACGCCGTTTCCAAGCTCGGCCCTCGCCCCCTCGTCTATAGCGCCATAGGAAACCACGCAAACTACGCCGTACCAGGAACCCACTCCCGCTCCATCGTCACCGTCACCGTGAACGACTTCACTTCCGCCGGACCGCTATGGGACCCCATCCGTTCCGCATACTACTACGCATACACCCCTTCTTCCCCCGTAAACGGCACGTTCACCGGCCTTGACGCCTCCACGCCTGTCTCATGGCTCTACTTCCTCGGCCGCTGGGGCGACGAGCAGTATCCTAATGCTGACCCGCGACAGGTCGACTTTCTAAATCTCAACATCACGTGGAAATACGAGTCGGGGCCCACGGGGCCGCTGGACAAGGATTTAAACCGTAAGGGTGTATGTCCGGATAATGGGGGTGTTTGCACCACGTTGAGCGCCCTGCCGGCGGTCAGTGGAACGAGTATTCCTGTTACGGTGTCGAGGTCAAGTGCCACTGGCACGACGGTGAGCGGTAGGGGCTCCGCGACTGCATCTTCGGCTTCCACCCTCTCAGTTGCGAGTGGTCGTGCGAGTAGTATGGGTAGTGCTGAGTCGTTGGAAGTGCGGCTAGGTGTGGTGGGAATAGGGGTTTTTGTAGCTGCGATGTTGTAGGATTTTATCAGAATCAAGACCCATGTGATTGTGCGTTACGCATGCAAAAATTCCTCAATGCGCAGTCTGACACTCACCTATGTACTTCGTATTTGCACTAATTTCGCGAACGGTGGCAAGAGACTCGGGGCTACAAGCAAGCTCCGCGCTCCACACAAAATCGACTTTGAAATTTCTCCACGATTTTTTCGCATCGCCGTTTAGCTCGCGACTGATTGCCTTTTTTTTCTTTTCTTCTTTTTTTATGGGTTACGTACTGCGCGGGTGGCTGAGATCGAGCACGTTCGTCCGCTTAGAGCTGTTTCCCTCCAAACTCCCCACCGCCGCCCAAGAACGCACACGCGTCGTCGAGTAGCCGTACGTTACTCGAAACCCATCCGTTACAATTATCGAGAGTGTGCCACAATCTGATGCTTTAATGCACATTTGAACAATATTCCCCTTGGGATTCTAATACTGGGTGTTTATTTCGGAGAGAGGTTGTTGAATTATTATCGAAATTTTTTGTGTGGGACTAGCATATAGCCTACCTATATAGGAGGAATATATATCAGCCTTGGTACAAGAATAACTGCTCTGTAAGAATATTCTTCTTCGGCCTACGCATATTCATGTATCGAGTTTCTATTGTGCGGAGTATTCTTGCCTCAACGAGCTTAGGCCCTGGCTCGGCGCAAGCGCGCTAAGCCTAAAAAGGCAATGCTCTCACAGAGGGTCTGAGCGCTAGGTGCAGCATTTACTAGCACCATTGAGAAGTTTTGGTGTAAATAACGCGTAGTTCATTGATTTCAACCGTGCTGCTCCTAAGAACACCATACAGTTTAAGATAACTCTATCAAAACCCTATATATTGACTAGTTAAATATAATCACTAGTTTTCTCCCTTGTTTTGTAAAGTCAGTCTAAGCAATATGTAATTATAAGTAAGAAAGGAAATTCAATTTTTGTTAATGATTTTTTGTCAACATAACTACAATTTTCCTTAATGCAACTTAATACTTTAAAATTTAGATTTACTACTAAACAAAGAAGACTTCTATAGATTAAAATTATTGCTGAGAATTTACTAAGTTCATAAATTTCTATGTTTTCCTTATTACTTATAATCTTGTATTGATTAAATTATAATATAAAGCTTTAAGAAGAAAGTAACAATTAGTTTTATAATTAATTTTACAATTAAAATTTAATTCTATTATATAAAGTAATATGAGGCATTATATTTTTATTCTCCTAACCTTAAAAGCCTTATAATATTATTATAACTATGCTCAGCGTTCAGCTCAATACCATTTACACTATTTTAGTAATTTAGATAGTTTGGCTTTAGGGCTAGTCTTAATATAAACTGATTTTGCAAAGTGAGATATTACAAATATCCTGAGTCTTATCAGGAACACTATAAATACAGAAATAGCATTATCACTATTGAATTAGGTTATAACTTCATAGGACTAGAGATAGCATATATAGTTCATGTGACGATGTAATTCTGATGAGGTTTTACCTTCTAGTTTATTCTAATGTTTAGGTATGTAACTAAATATTCTTGAGATGACAGTGGAACAATTATGTTGGTTCTGTATACTAAGATAATAAAACAGTTCTACTGTAACTATATCAAAGGATATCTTTAAGTGATAATTCTTGGTACAAAGCTTTATTGCTAAATTAATAAGACATTTAGTGAAGAGGGAAGAAAAGATGCTTTCTCTGAAATCTTATCATGGTATTTATAATTGCCTCTTCACTGATCTCTTAACTGCCTGCTAACAGACAACCTATATCATTGGATATGTACCTTTCTCAGTGTGACTCACAATATGACTCACGCCGAGTTCAATAATAAAACTCAAGTCACTATGATTCATAACTTTCTGTCTATACTTAAACTGCCTACTATATCTAATTAATGTGTCTTTTAGCTGTCAATTATTCCTAAACTTTTCTAGTCCTGTCTCCATGACCAATGGTTCTAAATTTATATAGATCATGAATATTTTTGTTCCTTAATTACTTTCTGATTAGACTGTTTATCAGTCATGTGACTAAGATTGTTGCCTTAATCGGGATATAGGTGATTTATTGAGTTTGCCGCAAGTCATACTAATTAAGTAAATCTCGCTTTGGCCCCTACTTTCTCTTGGCAAGTACCATCTATTTTAGTATTTGGTTAATCTTTATTGAACCATATGTGCTATCCTTAGCCTCATGGAACTATGATTTAACTTAATGAGGGCAGTGCTACTCTCATGTCCATAGCGTTTCTGATGAGGCTCAAGATGTTCATAACAACTTCATATCAAAAATTATCACTTAAGATATCTTTTGATATAGTTACAGTAGAACTAGTTTGTTATCACAGTATACAGAACCAATATAACTGTTTAACAATTACCTTAAAAACTACTCATCACGTATCTGAATACCTAAGAAAAACTAGAAGACAAGACTTCATTGAAGTTAGATTGTTATATAAGTATAGTAGATAGCTTGAGCATAAGTAGAGAGTTATAAGTCATAATAACTTAGGTTTTATTATTAGACTTAATATGAATTATATTGTAAGTTATGCTAAGAAGTTTGTTGTTACAGATAACCTGAGCTTCATCAGGAATACCATGGACATGGGAGTGGCGCTGGAACCATTGGACCGGATCGCAAGCCTATGGGACATGGACAGCTCAGCAAGGATGAACTGAATACAAGGATGAGCAGCACTTGCCGTGGGAACGTGGGGGCCGGAACAAGGGTTCACCCAATCAGCGCCCTCAGCGCTGAGAGCACAACCTGCAGCAGCTCAATAAATTACTCACACCCCTGTCAAGGCAACAACCTCAGCCAGCCACAGTACCGCCAAGAAGCTTAGCCAAGAAGCGACTGACTAACAGGAACCACCACGACCTACGAACGGAGAACCATTGGTCGTGGATAATGGACAAGGAGAGCTGAGAAACACTTGGCAGCTAAAGGACACGTCAGCTAGGTGTAGTGGGTAGCTCAAGTATGGATGGAGAGTATGAGTTGTGATGACTCGGGTTTCATTAGTGGACTCGGCGTGAGTCAGATGTGAGTCATGCCAAGGAAAAAGCACTCCAAATGGTATGAGTCGCCCATTGGCAGGTGGCCAAGAGATCGGTGAAGAGACAACTATAAATATAGTATTAGAATCTCAGGGAAAGTGTCTTTCCTTTCCTCTTCACTGAAAGTCTTATTAGTTTAGCAATATAAGCTTTGTACCAAGAACCATCGCCTAAGATATCTTTTAATATAAGTTGCAGTAAAATCGTTTCGCTATCCCAGTATACGAGACTAACATACTTGTCTCACAGTCACCCAATGAATGCCTTGCCATATACCTGAACACTAAGACAAACTAGGAGACAAGACCTCATCGGAGTCAGATCGTTACATTTGTATACCAAGTAGTATAAATTACTTATTGACAGGTAGTTAAGAGGTTAGTAAAGAATTAGTTTCTATGTAACGATCTAACTCTGATAAGGTCTTGTTTCCTAGGTTATCTAGATATTTAGGCACATGATAAAACATTCTTAAGATAACTATTGAATAGTTATATTGGTCCCATATATTAGGATAGCAAAATGGTTTTACTGGAACTATATCAAAAGATATTGTGGGTGATAATTCTTAGTATGAGGCTTAATTACTAAATTAACAAGACATTTAGTAAAGAAGGAAGAGAAAACACTTTCTTGAGATCTCAACGCTATATTTATAGTCTCCTCTTCACTGATCTCTTAGCTACCTATCAACAGGTAACTTATACTACTTAATGTATTCTTTTCTTGACATGACTCACATTTGACTCATGCTAAGTCCAATAATGAAACTGAAGTTACCATAACTTATAACTTTCCATCTATATTTAAGCTGCCCACTATACCTAGCCGACATGTTCTTCAGTTGTCAAGTGTTCTTCAACTCTCTTAGTCTTTCTCTCACGCCTAATAGTTCTATGTTCGTAGATTATAGTAGTTTCTGTTAATTGGTCGCTTCCTGGCTAGACTGCTTAGCAGTCATGTGGCTAGTTGAGACTGTTGCCTTGACTAAGATGTAGGTAATTTATTGAGTTACTGTAGATCGCACTTTTAGCGCTGAGGGTGCTGATTGTGCGAACCTCTACTTTAGCCCTTACTCTCCTATGGTAAATACCATTCATCTATCCTTGTATTCAGTTCATCTTTGTTGAGCTATATGTGCTGTCCTTAACCCTATAGATCTACGATTCGGTTCAATGGTACTAGTGCCACTTCTGTGTCTGTAGCATTTTTGATGAGGCTCCAGATATTTGTGACACTATAAATACTGTATTAAGATCTTAAAGAAAGTATCTTTCCATTTCTCTTTACTAAGTATATTGTTAATTTAGCAATTAAACTTTATACTAAGAACCATTGCCCAAAATATTGTTTAATATAGTTGTAACAAAAATATTTCACTATTCTGATATATAAGATCAATATAACTGACCTACAGTTACTCTAAAAACTAATTACCATGTACTTGAACATTTAAGACAAGCTAGAAAACTAAATCTCATTAAAGTTTAATTATTATAATATACTTCTTAGTGTAACTCATAATATAACTTGTATTAAGTTCAATAATGAAATCTATGTCATTTCAACTTATAACTCCTTTTTATGTCTAAGTTTTCTATTAAAACTAGTTGCTGTATCCTTTAGCTATTAAGTGTCTTTCAACTTCCTTAGTCCTTTCTTCATATCTAATGGTTGAGAGTCTGTAGGTTATAGAGTTTTCTATTGATCAATCATTTCTTAATTAGGTTACTTAGCAATTGTGTAACTAACTGAAGTTATTGCCTTGACTAGGATGTAAATAATTTATTAAGTTACTATAAATTGTACTCTCTATATTAAAAGCGCTAATTGTATGAACTTTGCTTTGGCCCTAACTTGCTTTTGACAAATGCTATCTACCCTTGTACTTTATTTATTCTCGCTGAACCATATATACTATTTCTAATCCTATGGAGTTGCAATTTGATTCAATGATAACAGTACTACTTCTGCATCCATAGCATTATCCTGGTAAAACTCAAGATGTTCATAATATATAACTACTTTTAGAATTTTCAGTTTATCTACTTTCTCAGTAATAGTTATAGTGTTAGTATAAGTACCTTATAGTAGTTTTGTATGTATCATGAACATCTCAAGCCTCATTAGGAATGCTACAGACATAGAAGTTACTTTAGTACCATTGTACCAGATTGCAGACCTATAAGATTAAGAATAATATATATAGCTTAGCAAGAATGAACTGAATATAAGGGCGGATGGTACTTGCTGTAAGTAAGTGGGGGCCAGAGCAAAGGTTTGTGCAATCAGTACCCTCAGTGTTAAGAGTATAACCTGCACCAACTTAATTAATTACCCACACCCTAGTCAAAACAATGATCTCAGCCAGTTACACAACTACCAAGTGGCTTAGCCAGGAAGCAACCAACTAACAGGAACCACTATAATCTATAAACGTAGAACTATTGGTTGTGAGAGAAAGACTAGAAGAGTTGAAAGACATTTAGCAGCTGAAAGATATATCAACTAAGTGTAGTGGGCAGCTCAGTTATAGGTAAAAAGTTATGAGTTATAGTGACTGAGATTTTATTATTAAATTTGGTATAAGTTAAGAGTGAGTTACACTAAGGGAAGAATACACTAAGTAGTATACATTGCCCATTAGCAAGTTGCCAAGAGATCAGTGAAGAGAAGGCTATAAATATAGCATTAAGATCTCAAGGAAAGCATCTTTTCTTCCCTCTTCACTGAATATCTTATTAATTTAATAATAAAGCTTCGTACCAAGAATTATTGCTTACAATATCTTTTGATATAGTTGCTGTAAGATTATTTTGCTATCCTAGTATATAGAACCAATATAACTATCCTATAATCACTTTAAGAATGCTTTGCCACGTACTTAAACACCAAGATAAACTAGAAAACGAGACCTCATCAGAGTCAGATTGTCACAGTATAATATTATAAGAAACTACTTATTATGAATATCCCAAGTATTATCAAAATGATGCCATAAATATAAAAGTAACATCATTGCAATTTAATCAGATTATAACTTCATAAGATTAGGAATAGTATATATAGCTTGATAATAATGAATTAAATACAAGGACAGATAATATTTACTGAATATAAATAGAGGTTAAAGCAAAATTTATGTAATTAGTACTTTCAGTATTAAGAATACAACTTGTGGCAACTTAATAAATTATTTACAATCTAGTTAAGATAATAATTTTTATTAGTTATATAAATATCAAAGTAACCTAATTAGAAAATAACTGACAGATAAAAACTCTTCAATTTACAGAAACCTTAGGTTATTAAATATAGATAGAAAATAGAGAGAGGTAGTAAAAGAAGTAGTATAGCTTTATAAAATCCTTGTAGAGATTAATTAATAAATAGTATTTATTAAGAGAAAGAATAAAGTAAGTAAAGATATTTTTCAGCACAAATTTATATAAATATTTAAAATAGTATTGATTTTGCTAACAACTTAAAATACTATAACAAAATTAAGTATATTGATATTAGATATTACTTTATAAGAAATATTACTTAAAAGAAGTTAATTAATCTTAAATACTTACTTTCTAGTTAAAACATAATAGATATTCTTATAAAGCTCCTAGCAAAGGAGAAATTTGAAGCTTATAAAGCAGAGATAGATTTAAGTAAAGTTATAAAGTCATATCAGAATTAAGGAGTAATACTTTTATTCTTACTCTGAGGTTTCTCTTATATAGTTTACTTAGAAGCAAAAGGAGGTTTAATAAAGCTGCAGGAATTGAGAATAACAAGGGTATACTTCAGGTCTTTATAGTCTTTGAGTGAGTAGGAGTGTCAAAGTTATTGAGGTAGCTATTTTTTACCATATTAGCCTCTAAGTTGAAGTGGCGATATAGCGGTAAATCTACTCAATATAGTGATAAGGCCACACAATTATAAGTACCACAAGTAGTATATAGAGGCTAGTGATGGCTATAGTCTAGAAAATATATTAAGCGTCTCCTAGTAATTCTTTTACAATATACTTTAGTTATCGGCCCATACGTTTGTACCAGATACTGCTAAGGAGTTCCAGGCTACATAACTCTTAACTGTTCTAAGATATTATTCATTTGCCTGACAAACATCTGAGGATGCCTTATCATTGTCCCGGAAATCGTAAGGTAGACCACAGACGGGGTCGATCTTATTAATAGTCAACGACGAGCCGAGCACCTCTTGCTCTTCTAAATTCTGCAAGTTTTTCCATTCCAGTCGACTCCAGTGCTCGGTTGGGTGAGGCGCCAAAACACAGCCATCGTCGCATCCCCATAACTTTTAGTGATATTAGCTGCAATAATTGCACGTGCTCTATGGTACCTCTAATCAAAGCTAATAGTGCTATAAATAAACGACTAGAGTTACTCTCGTCATCGATACTTGCAGTACCTCATCCAAATAATCGTTCAAATAGTCAACTCTTTCTCCAAAACTTATGAAGCTTTCTCGGGAAGGAGTATGTACTCCTCCTGGCCATCTTTAGTCGTGAATCTCTCTGAATTGCCCTCTCCTCCGTCTACGTCCTCAAGATCGGCCTCCACAACTTCAAATTCATCGCCCCTGCTCCCTCGATTGTCTGAAATCATCTTCCAACGGTTTCTGGGCTCAAGAAATGCTGTATCTGCCTGATGGCTCTTAAACCATTTGAAGACAACTTTGCGGTAGCAGACGGCGTAAATCCGTTCCCCTGGCATCTCAAATGCCTCTCTTTCATCACGGTTTATTACACGCCCGCCAACCAGACCTATGTCTAGCGTATCTCCCAAAAGGGGCAAAGCTGCTCCATTCGCTATCTCCCCAACTGGAATTTGGGCCCGAGCGGATGTTTGAGAAGAATTTTGGTTCCGTTCGACAGTCTTGGCATCAAGGAAGGTGCGAAAGCCTACGATAAAATATGTCTCTTGTCCATCCTCAATGCCTTCCTGCAGCCAATCCCTCACGGTTGGGAGACCACAGATCCGCTTAAACAGATTTTTAGGTTGTCTGAGTTCGTAGACCCGCCCTTCGTAGGCAGATAGCTGAAGCGTGCTGACGTCTGTACCGTTGTGTGACAATGATAAAAGTCGAGAGAGGTGAGTTCGGAATATTGAACTCGTGGCTGAATGCAGGAGGACCTTGAAGTTTCGTTGATCGCGCACAGAATAGTCTTGTCCCGCTGTGACTGGTAGCGCTGATAGGCCATCCTGATGGGGGTTGTGTATGTCAGGCACGAGGCTAGCAAGCTGGATATCGTCGAGTGCGAAAGGGACGCGGGTGAAGACGAACTTCGAAAACATGGTACCTGAATCTGGAGCAGTAAGTTTCCAAGCTAAGAGTGCGATAGGGAAGTAAGTTGAACACACAAAGATGTATGTCGAGGGTGAGGAGTGTGAAGTTCATATTAGACCCAACGACCTCGCTTATGTGCATAACTAGACGAAAGTGGGGAGTAAGCTTAGAGGCATTTGCTTTTTCCAGCTAAATCAGGTGATTTCCACCCTTAACCTGATGGACAGTAAGAATTAATTAGCTTAGGTGAAATCCGCAACACGAGTGAAGCTGTAAAGGACACACTAACTAATAACCCCAATCGAGCTACGTACTTGAATAACCTCGGAATATGGCTTGGGAATCGATTCATTAGGACTTGAGCCATGGAAGATTTGGAAGAGGCCATTCAAAGGGCGAAGGAGGCTCTCAAGGCCACACTAACGAGTCACTTCAATCGAGCTATGTACTTGAACAACCTTAGCGTCTAGCTTGGGGATCGATTCGTCAGGACTGGGGCCATGGAAGAGCTGGAAGAGGCGATCAGGATTGGGAGGGAAGCTGTAAAGGCCACGCCAAGGGATCACCCGGATCGAGCTACATACTTGAGTAACCTCAGCCTCCGGCTCGGGAATCGATTCACCAGGGCTGGGGCTATGGAGGATCTAGAAGAGGCGATCAGGATTGGAAGGGAGGCTATCAAGGCTACACCAAGGGATCACCCTGAGCGAGCCGTGAGATTGAGCAACCTTAGCGTCTGGCTCGGGAATCGATTCACCAGGATCGGAGCTATGGAAGATCTGAGAGAGGCAATCAGGATTGGAAGGGAGGCTGTCGAGGACACACCAACCGGTCACCCCTATCGAGCCATGTACTTGAGCAACCTCAGCCTCCGGCTCGGGGATCGATTCACTAGTACTGGGGCTATGGGAGATCTTGAAGAAGCTATTTACAGCGCGAAAGAAGCTGTCAAAACCACGCCAATAGATGACCCCAATCGAGCTATATACCTGAGCAACCTCAGTCTCCGGCTCGGAAATCGGTTCATCAGAGCTGGAGTCATGGAGGATCTGGAAGAGGCGATTAGGGTTGGGAGGGAAGCTGTCGAGGCCACACCAACCGGTCACCCGAATCGAGCTATACACTTGAGCAACCTCAGCCTCCGGCTCGGGAATCGATTCACCAGGGCTGGGGCTATGGAGGATATAGAAGAGGCGATCAGGATTGGAAGGGAAGCTATCAAGGCCACACCAAGGGATCACCCTGAGCGAGCCATGAGATTGAGCAACCTTAGCGTCTGGCTCTGGCATCGATTCACCAGGACCGGAGCTATGGAAGATCTGAGAGAGGCGATCAGGATTGGAAGGGAGGCTGTCGAGGACACACCAACCGGTCACCCCTATCGAGCCATGTACTTGAGCAACCTCAG
>JAJDMX020000276.1:27561-55364 GCA_022345685.2 Nothomitra cinnamomea | reverse complement strand
ATGAGCAGCACCCCTACGGGAATTACTTTAGCATGGATCTGCCGAACTTGATGGAGAGGCTTCGGATTGATTATACGGCGGAATTTGGGAAGGATAGTTGCATCGAGGTGTTGTGGAAAGGGAAGGGCCCGAAGTACGGGTTTATTGAGCAGAAGGAGCGGATTCAGGAGTGCGGGTGGGAGATTTTGGAATTGGAAGAGGAAGAGATACGCAATTCTCATCCAAATAATGGAGAAGAATATGATCCGATCCCCACGATGTGGTTTATGCTGAGGAGGAAGGAGCTGATGGGGCCGCTTTTAGCGGAGGATCTATCTCCGTATTCATGGTTAGGGTATTAAATAAATATATAAATGGGATGGTTGGGATTCTTTTCAGATTCGTAGCTCGACAACATCCGTATCCGAGAAACGGCTCAGATAAGCTTATGCCAGATAAGCTTATCACCGCTGAATGACTGGCGTTGGCGAATCAGGTGCGCGTCGCGTTAAGCGAGACTTTACCACCGGAACGCTTCGACCTTGCTCTCCTGGACGACGTCAAAACCACCCATGACGATCTCTCACAGACCAGTCACTCCAAGGTAGACAAACCACCTGGGATTCGCCAAATGGCGAAAATCATTTTCTTTGAAATTATCTTCTTTCCTTCTGCCTAGAAGCAAAGTCGGGCGGAGCAAGGCCGACATTGTCCTTGCGTTTTGTCTTAGATTGGCTGTCGCTCGCACTCTAGTCGAACGGTTTACGTGGGCGACACATCTACTCCTCGTTCGAGTTAGTCTCCCTAGAAAAAGTAATCATTGGCAAAGTGGGCCGAGAATCTGAGAACCTCTCATCTCTTTTCTTTTCAATGAACGGTTGTAGTTCACTTCAAAGAATGTAACATGATTGCTATTTTGCGATGGGGCACTTGGCGTTGAGCATGTCCTTTCCGATGCTGGGAGCATTGCTAAGTACGACATCAGCTGTTGCGCAAGGCTCGTTCACAACAACGACCTCTGCTGCATTTGTCACATCCTCTTTAATAGCCGCTACAAACGTGTCACTAATTGAACCTCTCACAACTATCTTCACACCTCCTGCGTCTTGTCTGACTAGCGGAGTTATAACAATAGGAAACGACTCATCCTTGCCGTCTGTAGCGTTATTTGACAATGGGCCATCAGGCGCAACCGCTATACGCAAAGAGCGTTTCCCGACGAACTATCCCCACAACGAGCCCCATCATTATCCGCCGGGTATTTGCCCGAGCGGTTGGACACTCAATACGTCACCAGGGGTGCTGCAGCTGTTTGAGACGCCGCTGGTGACCAGAGAAACCGTAGGGATTTGTTGTCCCTCCAGGTATACATATAAGACGGATAGGCCGACGGGGTACTCGTCTTATTTAAACAAGTCAACATCGGCTTGGTTGCTAGACAGACTCTAGTTACTTCATTTATCTGGAGTCTCTGACCAGCTATACGGTGGTCGAGACTCTGACGACACTGGAGACAACGATTACCCTAACTGTAAATACAACGAGCACTCTAACAACAGGGATTTTTGCTGCCTCCCCACCGGTTGGCCCTGTGGTCGTAACCTCAACATCACCCAGCATGGGATATCCTCATCCTTTGCTTGGTTACTCAACGATGTGGATAACAGAACTGAAAACATTCGCGCAAGCAAATCAGTCCACTGTCTCATTGACATCCGATATGGGCCCCGGCACAGCTTATGCTAGCGGCATTCAAGTCCGTTGGAGGTCTAGCGACAACTTTTCAATCAATCTCTCACAGCACCCTCTCTATCGCGCGGCGCAAAGGCTGGAATTGGCATTGGAATCGCTTGATTACTCTAATTCTCTTGAGATCCGTGGCTTGGATTCATGTTCGCCGACGCTGGAGAAGGCGCTCAGTATATGCATTGAACGGTATCACATACGGGGCACCACCTATGCGAAGAGAAAAGGGGGAACTCCCATCGTCACCGGCAAATTTTGTTTCATCGGTCGAGAAGAATGTTGAACTTTCACATAAGCCAATCCCATTTGAAATGCGGGACGAGTTAGATGGGCTTCAAGTGCGGGATATGGGAATTTTGGAGCAGATATGGAAAGCAATAACAGCAGATCGGGTCACGGGAGTCGCCTGGAGAACTTTTGCTGTCGCCTCGCACTCAAGAGGTGGAACCAGGTCCAACCTCTATCGCGCCAGTCCTTCAGAAAGACTCTTCGTCAGCCTCCGAGGCCATCTCGCTCGTGATGGCGAACAGGCAAGTCCTACTGGGATCTCGACAACAATGGAGGGACCTGTTGGAGGTCACACCTCACCGTTACAAACATCACCAATGCAAACATAATGACTAACTTCGTTGACTCGCCAAGTGACTCATCCTCATGTATTTAAAATCTTCCAAGCCCGCTATGCACGTTGAAAAAATAAGGCAATTAAGACTCTGCTCACCTTGCCATCTCGTTCCTGCCCTGATACCCCTACTTCAACAAGACCATCTCTGCTGCATACGGAAAATGCTCCCGCAGATGAAGAAACAGAGTGGTTGAGGACAGAGCTAGCTCGAGTCATGGAGAGGAAGGAGCATGTTCGCGAGATGCAGAGGCTGAAGGAGACGGAGGAAAGGCTGGCGAGGAAAGAAGATGTGCTGTGAGATCGGATGCTGGTTAAGAGGGGTATACCGAAGGGGAGCAGTGACTACGAATAACCTTATAACTAAGGTACTTGGATTTCACATTAATGCTCAATTAATTCTAGCTTTCCACACTAGTCTTCTTTTTAACTAAGTACCAAAACACATTACGCGATGCAGGTTAGCGATTGCCCTTTTGAGTATAGTGGCTCTCTTTATCATTTCTTGAACTAGGATCTGTTACTAGATGAGGAACAGACTACCCGAGACCTGCCCCTGCAAGAAAACCTTATAATTATAAATTGTTGGTGGAAGCACGGCGAAGGCGGAGGCAATTGTGGATAGTCAGTTAATTCCAATTATCTCAATTCTAGCTACGAGGCATTGCCTCTACATATGTGCTGCCTCCTCGTGCCGCTCAAGAGGGGAATAGGGGTCGGCATCGCGAAGTTTCGAACCATGAGACTTGTGGCAGTCTTAGCTCTTATTCGCACTGCCGCACCATTGGCTGCCACATCAATGCGACCAACCAACATAAATTAACGACGATTTGGGAGGGACTCTTAATTGATAGGCGAAAATCCGCACCCTATCGGCACATCTTTGGACCTCGCGGCACGAGCCGTTGAGCGCCTCCAGGCCGTTCGGCTGCACCGGAAAATCCCCGTATCTAGCTAAGGGTCAATGACTACGACTGCCACCACGATAACGGAGAGATGTGTAGGCACTGGGTCAATAAGTACTTTGAATTTAATTTGTGTTAGATTTGTACCAGGTGCAATCCATCATCGCAAATCGACAAGTGAGATGCTGGTGACAATCGCTGGCGGCACAAATACAAATAAATCACTTCCTATGAGCGTAGTTGGTGAGCCACCCGCCTATCCACATGATCAGAACAAGCACCATCGCGCCAGATACTCTCACCCTACTTCTTACAAGCCACCACTGCCAATAATTTCCGAGCACTAACTAACAGAAATAATAATAATTCGATATTACTTAGCCCTAATAATGTTCAGCCATTCCACTCAGGGAAAGTCCCAGAGTAGAAGAAATCCATAAATATATCCAACAAGCGCAACACTTCACTCAACCAAAACCGCGCTATCGGTAAGCACACCACGCTGCATGTCAGTAGCCACGTCGATCGCCGGGTTCTTGAGATAACACGCTCTCAGAGGTAGATCCACATAACCAAACGCGACGCCAAAACACAGGGTGAAATTGCGCTGATCGTTGAGAGAAGCGCAGAATTCGAGACATGAATCCAGGTTCGTGGTCGGGATATTGTAGCCTCCAACGAGATCCTTCACAGGAAAATCTGTATTGCAGTAGATCTGGAAGGTGTTATACCCAGATCGAGAAGTCCATTTGGCGCCGTTGGAACCGGGGCATCCACCCCGCAATAGAGACGATGAAGGGCTAGGCTGACTTGTTGTGCCCGCCTGTGAGACGGTTGATTTGCTAGTCGCGGTACTAGTAGGCGCCGATCCGAGAACATTCGAGGAAGTGGCTGAAGAGGCGAAGGCGGAGGTAGCTTTCGCACTATCCAATGTCAGATCGTGCCTCTCCAGGTACGAACTAGCGGTGGTGGAGAAAGTGAGCATTGCCCCAACTGACCTAGCGATTTTTTCGTTAACCTTTTGCGATCCGACAACACCTCCTACCGTGGCCGCGATGGCTACAATCAACAGGATCAGCACCAGCAGTAGTACGAGCCAGAATGTTGTCTGCCTTAGCCCGCAGATCCTGCCTTTCGATTTCTGCTCCCCAGGAGCTTGGTGCTGCGGCTGCTGCAACGGTCTCAAATCAAAGTATGTTGGTGTGGTCTGTAGACCTGCATGGTCAGGCTGTTGGTAGTAGGGTTCCATAAGATCCTATAGTTGACCACTTGATGGATGCGAAGGGACGAATTGCTCAGGACACCGACGTGAGGTTCTGCGATCACCTGTCCTCATGCATGTCTCAGACACATTCTTCGGGGTTATGCGCAAGGCTGTGATGGTCAAGAAGGCTTAGCGAAAGGAATACGATCAACTCATCGAACACTCTCTTTAGCGACACGTGCTAGCAACTCTCTGCCAGAGAGCTTGTTAAATGCTTTGTTTTTATAGCGGACTACCCCTGTCTGACCCAGTTGCAGATCAAGAGGCGGGTTCGATAATCGAGGCTAGGCAGCCGGTACCGGTTGCACGCCAGAGATAGAACGTCTAAAGTTGGTCCCGTGCACACTACTCCCGGGTAAACGTCGCCCCGACTACAGCCAACAGGAAAGCCATTTGAAGGCATTGAATGCACTTTCAAATTCTGGCATGTGTATCGGTCCCGCTGTCTCCTGCAGGCGTTACATCTTCCCGAACGGCCTTCTGTGACACTGAAGCATGGTTCCTTGTGGCAAAATACAAGGTGCACAAGCCCCCTTAAATGCTAGTGGTGGGTGAACGAGCCGGTAAGATTCACCGTCTCTCTGTCTGTGGTGAAGGTTTATTTATAGTAAGACTAGAGCAGAAGGTACTAGTTAAGGAAAGCCTGGACGTCTTGGACAGATGACCCGAGAGTCCGGCGTTGTGGCAACCGTTGAATGTGTAATACGGCTGCGCCGAGCTACTCAAAGTAGGCTGTATGGTAGGGGGGAGTTTGAGAATAATTTCTAGGAGCACAGCAGTATATGACTGCACACATGTCATTAATGTGGTCATTACCTTCTCTAATAACCAAAAACTCTAGCTAATGTAATAGTGAGCTGCGTTGCAATGGGTCTTCACCATCGTGGTTAGTGTTCCAGGGATGTATCTCGGTGTGTATGTAGTCTGTGGTGGCGCAAGTGCTCATTCGGTTCCAGAGACCCAATAAGCCACCACGGAATACCCCCTGCAAATTAATAAGAGCAGGCAGGCTTATACGAGTAAGTCGTTAAAATGGGGTGCGCTAATCGAGTTAAAAGTAACAGCAAGCATTGCGGAATAGCTAACTACCTGAATAGCTATTTAGAAGTAGTTTCAGACGCGAGAGCTAGGACTACTATCATAACTCTATTCTTCGTGATGCAGACATACTGAACCCTATACGTGACTCTCCTTCGCCAACGCCGAATCCGTCAGAAAGAGCATCCGTGATTTTGCAAAGCAGGGTGTGAAGAGGAAGCAAATTCGTAATGCGCTTACAACGGCCATGCAACTGGCGTAGTATCAGGGTAAGAAAATGGAATGTAGGCATTTGAAGTACGCGATTAAGGCTTCGACGCAGTTTGACCAATACTTGACCAATATTTGAAGAATGTGAAGCATGGAGTTACAGATGATGATATCGCAAGGGAAGGGGGGTTTCGCTGAGGAAGCTGCTTATTTGCTGAGCGTTTTAGGAGTTAATTTCAGGGACAAGTGCTTTCAGGTGCCGTTGTAGATCACTAGAAGTCCGGCAGAGAGCCCTTGGGCACATGTACGCCCAGAACCCACGCGCCCACAGGAGGATTTCAAACCCCTAATACCAGGCCCAAGGTATGACTATAGAAGGCTCCCGTGCATGAATGCTTTCGCAGCCATAGCTTTCGTAAGACCTCTCAACTTCCGGGAGCTGGTCCCGGTTTTGGAGGCTTTGTTTTTTATCTTGTATCTAGACTCTTATAATTGCAACAAAATATTAGTCACTCTGTGGTTTATCGGATCGGAGTTTTCTTCATCAAACGGCCGAGAATATCGGCCACCATGCCTGATTATTCAAAATAACACTCCTGGCCTCATGAAATGCACCTGACCGAGTTACCCTTACCGAGAATGTCCCACTTTATACACCAGTCAGGGAGATAGCATCTAGTGGTATTAGCGGCTAGTTGAGGGGGAACTTGCTGGGCTATGCAATTCAAGAATGATCCTTCGACGGGCCATTTCCTATAGAAGCCAAAGTGGATTCCATCCGCCTATGCATAACTGGCTAGTGGCTAAGTGACAGGCTCACTGACCTGCGCCCCGAGCCATAAGGAAATAGATAGAGAATAACCAGTAAAGACTTCATTTGGAGAGAAAATGTGGAGTATCGACAGAAAAAACCTATCCCAGTCGATTTAAACTCACACATACGCCGAATATACTTCCCCTAATCAAAAGAGCATGACAGAGAGGCAGACAGGTTCAGGGGGTAGGTGGTCCAACTGGCCTCTGAGCGTAGACGACGTGGCTGTGGCAATAGGCTGATTTTTAGTAATCTGAATCATTCAGGGACAGGGTATAATTAAGAGCGAACGTACAGGTCAAATTGCGAATGGATTTTTGGGTTCCTAACGTCTTTCCTAACTCTTGAAAGAAGTACCTGGACTTCCTCCGCACTCCACCCTAGAGCTCTGGTGAATGGGGCGAGCGAAAATGCCTCGAAGCCCTCAAGGAGCCTAGCGTATCTCAATCAGTCCAATTCAAGCACGCACAGCAAGCTTCGCTTCGCTTCGCCGAACTTACTGAAGAAGATTGTACGCTCCGAGTTCCTTCTGTATATGCAAAACACGGCGAGTCAGTAACCACCCTAAAGAGAGAAAAAGGAACACTGCATCGAGGGACCAGTAATTTTGTCAACTTGAATCTTGCAACGTACATAATGCTTCTCTTTCGCCCAAGGACCTGCGGGTATCTTGAATTGCTGATGCGTGAGATTCTCAAAGCCAGCATCTTTAAGCCAGCCCTCCAGCTTTAGCCCAGGGCATAGCTCACGCCCCAGTTTCTGGTAGCCTTCTATGAGCTGGCGGTTTCACTTCTTGAGATCCAAGTCGTCGGTGAATGTGTCGTCATCGGAATACATCTTGATATCTAGATCTTGAAATTCCACCCAGCCACCAGGTTTTGTGTGCCTATTAGCACAGTACCTAAGTTAATATCCGGCTTTTACCACTATCTATTTGAGTTGAGTTATCTTAACTCGAAGGCCTGCTTAACAAGCTTTGGCCAGTCACCAATAGCAGCGACCATGCTTTACTTACGTCAGTTATATGCGCTATCTTAAGTCCTGAAAGGAAGAAAAGAGATAACCTACTATCGAGAATGGATGTAGTCGATAGGTGCGCTAAAAGTCCACGGGCTTTCAAGGTCGTCAACCTGGAATTCTACATTTGGTGGAACCCTTGGGTTTCAGCTAGATTAGCTCTCCGCAGATTGAACGCCAAAAATTGGCTAACGCACATCGCTGGTTGAATAGGACTGAGGTCTACGCCTATGACCTACAAAGGTTGATTAGCCTCGGTACATGCTATAGCCGAGAATTGTAGGGTACACCGATCGGAGGGGTCGAAGAAATGAGCTATCTTACTTGAGCCGAAGGATACCGGTCGGCTATATCCCATAAGGTAAGTGAATGGTTGACATGAAACATTGGCGCACAAAGTTTTAGCTAAAACCCACCCATTTCAATCGCCCATATACCAGTTCCGGTACCAATATCAAGAATACGCTGTGGGTTGCTGCCGATGGGTGCCAAATGCAGAACTCCACCCATCGCCAAATTCATGGTGTGATGGAAGATATCAAGACGGTCGCTCTCTGCCTAATTAAGAATTTAGAATGTCGCTCCACCAGAAGATACTGCGAGCGCCTAACTTCGTCATTTGGTAATGGGTAGCCTTAATAGAATATCAGCAGGTCTTTTGGTTAAGAAGGATTGGCAGATTTTGGATTTACTCACTCCCTGAGCGGAAGGCATGATAGCGGCGACCGTTTTCATACTGATAGTTTGTAACGCTCGACTTCAGTGACGTCGTATAGCTCTCGCTATAGAAGAGTTAAATTACGTGAGTTGTTATTCTAGGCCGGAAACTTTCGATTGTGGAACGTACATATCGTCGCCATAGGCAGAGTCATTGTCCTTCAGAAACTTGGGTTGTTCAGTGATCTCTGATTAAATGCAATGGTATAATCTCAATGCTCAACTAACCGTCGGATCAGCCTCGAGGAGTTGCTCTACTATACCGCCAATACCACCGCTAATGGGTTGTGAAGGCATGTTTGATGGTGATCAGAGACGATGCGCGGGTGACGCTCAGGCAATGCGCTCTGGGCAGTAGATAGGATGCTGTGAAGTAGGAAGTTGTAATGTCCGAGGCTGTGGGGTAGGAAGTTTGTGATGGATGTGATTAAGGTTGTGAAAGATTGAGCTTTCAATCGGAACCCCACCCGCCAGTCTGATTTCGCCAATGTAGCCGAATTTCGCACCCACCTGCTGGCCGGTTTTGCACCCTATCGGTCAGAAACTTTTTACACTTCCAAAATGCAGAAGTAGCAAGAACAGACTGGCCCAGTAAAGAAACTGACAAAATATTCAATGTACGTTTACAGGGTAAAAGATTCGATCGAGCTCGGTTGCAAAGATACAAAAATTCGATAAGGTAAACCAAGAGACCTAGTCAGTTACGCTACAACAGAATCATAACCCATATTTTGTATTGACGCTTCCCGGTTCCAAGACCTATCATCGTTGGCATCCATCTAAATCTCAAATAAAATGAACAGTTTCTCTAGCGCGCTTGACATTTCCAAACCATGAGTGTCTCTGCGACCCCTGGGAAAGCGCCATAAATCCTCGCTGTCCACTATAGTTCGGACGAAGCGCAAGGAAGAGGAGGCGAGTGCATGAACGGCGGCGTCGTGCATATAACTGAATCGGATGACAACACATCTCGGCAATCTCGTAATTCACCAATTACCAAACCGGCTTGCGTGCTCACTTCCGGCCGGTGCAGCGCCTGATGTAAGTAGATGCATATGAAGGACAGACCTGAAGAATTGCTGACAAGTGAGTGAGTTAACGCGTGGGGGTGTGGGGAGATTTTGCGTTTAAGGCGCATATGGTCATGGCGGCGCTCTGTGCCTATATGTATTGTACTCCGTACGGGGGTGTGATACACCATATGCTAGTTTGAGGCGTATGGCTATGGAAGACGAGGTAAGCGCTCTGTGCGTGATTCACGAATGGAATTTACTCGGGAGTCCGCTCATCGACCATCTATTCCCCAGCAGGCAGCGGAAGTCCGCCTGCTATTCCGATTGGCCCCTTAGTCCGCCAAGCACAAGCCCCACTTGCGCCGTTAGCGCCAACAGCATCTCGACGGAACGATTTCGCGGAAAGGTCCGCGCCGAGCAGACGATTTGGTGATTAAGATAGGATAAGATGCCCGTGACCTTAATACCAACCGATGACATCTCATGTTCACGAAGTATCTTCTACTTTGGAAAATTGGTGTTTATAACGGCCTCGCAGCTAGCTTTGCCTTGCGGTCGCTATTGCCTCACGACCAGCGCTGCCTCGTGACCAAAGTCGCCCCGCGATCGGCGTTGCCCCACAATCAGAACCGCCCCGCAGCCAACTCTGCCTCGCGACTCTGCTATATCGAACGGGAGCATCATTTAGCCCGAAATATATACCCTCACCCAAGTCAAGGCGCCCCAAAGCAGCGAAGAGTCCAACATGGAGAGTCTCTATACGAGAGAGTGTGCATTAGACACTCTGGTAGTGAATTCGTCAAACAGCGTCTGCCTTGATGTTCGCCTCGCTTCTCTGCCTCGTATTACCGTCATATCGCTTGACGATCAAGTCTACCTGTATACATAGAGCGCCAACGCAGAATCGCCGCTGCCACGGGCTTCTTCTCTTTGTGCCATTGTCTTTGCAGCATTATTTGCGATTCTGCGCTTCTCATACTATTGTCTAAATTTTCCGATTTATTGCTGCGATCGAGGTGTTTAGGGCTCTAGCTGATCCACCTTAAAGGGGACTACTTTGTGGAAGGGCAAGCAGCGCAGCCTAATCTAGCATTCTATAAGGTAGAGCATGGCAAGGAAATTTTTGCAAGAACTACTATTAACGTTATCTGGTCTTGCATAGCAATCGAATTTTTCTCTCAAAAAGTGAACGCTGTCTGAGAGGGACCAACCACCTGGCGATTCACGTTACCTTCCTTCTGAGATTGAAGCCAATTAGATAATCTACTGGCGCTAAAATCTGGAGGAGAGCGGAGAACCCCATCCCGTAATACAGAAGGAACTTCTCACGAGTCGCACCATGAGGTTCTTCACCAGACGTTCACCCAAGTCGCCCGCTATCGCGCTCCAGGGCCTCGGAAACGGTGTAACGCCATCCACAGCCCCCTGTGAACAGCCTCCACGGCGGTTGCGCATCCGGTCCTATTTTAAGTCTTTACTCCCGAAATTACGTCTCCCAGCAGCGGTACTCATGGGTGCCTCCATCACCGCACTTACTACGTTCGCCCTGGTCCGGCACGTTCAACATGAGATTGCAAACGCTAGAGTGTCCGCGGATCCTAAAAATTGGATGCAGATCGCTCGCACCGAAGCTTACGACGCCTGCTACTACGGCTGCAATGACTGCGATGACAACGACTGGGCTTACAATGCGTGCAAAATGACGGCGCGCGCCAACGTCACCGGGGTGATCTGCGACGGCAATCGGATGTGGAACTGGGCCGAGCGATACCCCATCGAGTGCCTCAAAGCTGTTGGGGAATTCTACAAGGCGATAGCGCTGAGGAAATTGAAGCAGACGTATCGTAACCAGCTCGCGGTCATAATCCTCACGGTACTCGCTGGGATCATTGGTGCCGTCGTCACTTACGCGGTCTGGGGCCGCTTCACCACCAGACATCGAACTCAGGACCGCTATTACCCCTCCAGTACTCTGCCTGCGTATCGAGCAACCGACAATGGACCAAGTCCTCCGCCCTACTCGGCGCCCGTATTGCGAGGTAGCGGCCGCAGCGCGGGTCGAATCGCCCTGATTATCACCGCTCTAACATCAGTAATCGGCCGTTCTCAAGCTTTCCCGTGTACTGGCTATGACCCCAAAGCAGACCAATACTTCATCAACGCCAACAAGACACTTTACGGCGTCGTGCACGGCTGGTTCTCCAACTGCTACACCTACACATGCGCCTGCACCACTTCTTGCTCGGGTGGGGACGGTGGTATTAACGGGGCACCGGAGACGTGCAGCACCACTTGCAGTACCTGTACAGCGTCCAACGTGGCACCCATAACGTACGTGAACGCGACTTTGAGCCATGTCGAAGGCTGCGGTTTTCAGCTGGTGGATGCGGTGGATGGGAATGTGAATTTGCGGGTTGCTAACCCGCTGTTTGAGAAGGATTGGCGGGTTAAGATCTCAGTGAACGCGTTCAATCTGACGGATGTTACAGATCCATCCATTTTCTGTCTGCATGATTTTGCGAATAGTAAGGCCATGGGGCTGTGAGGGTTGTGAATCATCCCAACGACGGTGTGAGGCAGAGAGTTTGCGCGTGAGTCTGCAGTCGAGCGGGCCACATGAACGGACGCAATCGACGAGGCTACTGAGGAGGGAGGTGTGATTAAGCAGCGAATTTCGAAATTTAAATACCAGATAATGCGATAGATCGCCTTCTTGGCGTACCCAGAGATGTTGGCACCAGACGCTTGTCTAGTTATCTAATAGCAACGTGGTGGGACTTCGCATTAGTCGCTATAGCGTTGAAGAGATGATAACTAGCTCATATGACCACGATTTTTTTAGGGATAATTACTCGTATACCCCCCAAAACCTGGAATCTTACTTGCGTAGCCCCCATTTTCGATTTTCTTACCCAAATACACCCCAACGTTGCTTTTAACGATTGCCGCGCCTAATTTTAGCGACGTGTAGCTTGTGTGGAGTTAAGACTAGTGGTAAGGCTTTAGCGAAGTATTTCAGTCGGAAAGCAAGCAAAATCCTCTCCAATTCTTAGCAATTAAATACCGAAGAACTCAATTTACTTGATGCAGAAACCAATATATTAGTTAATTTTTGTAGTCACAAGGGGGATAGTTCGGCGCCATGCTAGGGTTACTGGGTGGGTGATGATCACTAATCTTAAGCACTTCGCTACCTGAGCGGTGCCCGCAAGTCTTTTAAAAGTAGAATAATCACATTACAATGGCGCCCAAACATAATGCTTTTTAACCCCAAAAACTGCTCAAGGGTATCGGCCAGGGCTTTGCGTATTTGTTTCTATAACTGAAATGAAATTATTCAGATATGCGCAGCAGCTGTCGCGAGAGGACAGTTGGGGTGTACACGAGTAAGAAAATCAAAAATGGGGGTACGGGAGTAAAATTTCAGGTTTTAGGGGGTATGCGAGTAATTATCATATTTTTTTTATTTTTAATTATTTCCCTTTCTGGCCCTTGAAGACGGACGACTGGAAGTATTTTTGGAGCTGTTCGATACCGTGATATTTCAAACCGTTCCATCCCCTATCAAACACCATACATCAGCAAGAGCAAGGCATTCGTCCTAGGAGCATATTTACCAAATAGCAAAGACCTATTTCAAATCTCTAGCACAACCCTTCTGAGCAGTTTGACGTGGAACCCAGCTCCAGCTGGCACTTCTTAAATAACTCCCCTCCCCCTCCAATATCTATTGGCTCTGGAAGAAACTCCAATTCTAGCCCCGACTTTGGGCCTGATTCGTCCTCGGATTCTTCGATTATTGGCGACGCCGAGGTGAGACACAGGGAGAAAAGAGGTGGCGTAGTACATGCATGAAGGGGAAAAGCAAGAAATGCCTCAGGGCCGAGCAGGGGCGAGGTCGTGGTCGTGGTCGTGGTGGAGCGTGAAGGGCAAAAGTAGAGAATCAAGTGGGAAGTGGCGATAGATTTATATCGATAGTGCGACGGACGGCGGACGTGCAGATGGATACGAGGATGGGGTTAGTGCGGTTGTGGAGGCGGACGAGAGCTAGGAAGGAGGTGGGGCGTGGGGCTAGTTGGGAGGAGGGAGAGGGAGGGTTAGGGGGGCAGGAGAAGGAGGAGGGAAGGGGAGTGTAAGAGAGGCGGAGGAGGGGGTGCGGAATATGGGGGATGGGGTAAAGCTGGAGGTGCACCATTGCTGGAGGACGATATGAGGAATGTGGCAGCCGGAGTGGAAAATATCGGGAAATAGATGGAAGACGTGAGGGCTAAGATTGAAGTGCTAAGGAACATCTTCTCATGGGCTACCACGTAATGAGAACTTAATACCTGGAGAGGGAAAGGATTGGAAAACGCAGCCAGATGTGAAGTGTGTCTAAGTCTATGAATATCCTCTTAGTCGGTAGAATCAACTAGTAAGCTTCATAGAAATATAGGAAATAATTACTGCATCAAGGACTGCCAGTGAGAGGCAACCGCTCATCTGAGCCATCGCCGAACAATTGCATAGGGTGCCGCCGATAGCGTCGCGATGCCAACTGCTGCCGAGCATAGGGTAATATATATACAGACTTCCTAGCGCGTCGTGAGTTTAAATGAATACTTGCTTCCACTCAGCCACGACATTCTTACCTCCCAGGTAATAAAGGAAGACGTGCAAAGTATACCTTTGAATAGAAAAGCCAGTAACCACACCCTTCACTTCATTCCCGCCCGCGAAGCCAAGAAGCTGGGGCTATGTTTGGAAAGGCGAGGCGGGTGCTTGTCACGTGCTTTCGCGTCGCGTCGCGGGGTGAAAAGCACATCCGTCACGCGAATCCATCCTTGCTTCTGAAACTCCACATCGCGTTCGGAACACGGTAAACAGTAAACAAAACAGACATCAATCTGTCAACCAGGCACGGGCACGTTGAGCGGTCGTTAGTCTTTCGGTCTTACGAGCGTAGGCGCGAGATCCTGGATCGGCTCGACAGAAAGATACCCAGGTGGGGTTTACAGCATCTTTAAGTCCGTTCGTGATACGGGTTCATCTGATGGCTAGGGGCGGCCGCAGAGTAGCGCGAGGCTCAAGCTCAAGCGCTCCGCGGGCTGAGGATTAAAGTCGTCTAGGGCCTCGGTGATCCGCTAATTGCTTAGGCATATGGGATCTGCAACTTCAGGCGCTATGGGTTCAATTGCGTATGGCCACCGGCAGGCTTTTCGATCCCCGTGCCTGTGGCAAGTGTATCCCATCGGTGCGTGCGCGCTCGCTAATGTGAGCCTAGGTGGCGAAGCGTCGTTCCGCCTGGGCAACACTCACTAAGCGACTGCTCGCGCTAGAATTGCCACTCCGGTTCAACCGCTTTCCGTGGCTTGACTAGGAAGAATCGGCTCTCTTTCGCCAGAATCCCAGCGAGATCTACCCACCCCATGGCATCGCGAATGACCGTCAAGTGACTTACGTGTCAGCGACTTCGGCACAGAGCGATACTCGATTTACTCGGACGCGTATGACGAGCGATATTTCGAGAAAGCACGAAAAGACATCTTTTTTGATGTTCAAGAATATCTAGATGACTATGGGTCGGATACAGCGGGGGAAGGTACAGTTGGTGGTCCTGAACCATATTCCAGGATCTGTGCTAATAATTGTAGGCTCGCGAGGCGAGTTTAGATGATGCCCATACAATGGACGGCTTGAATCGCTTAACTCCTCTCCTCGATAATGCGAAAAGGAAGTGTATACGGAGTGCCGAAAAAGCTTAGCTACGATGAATGCCACGCAAAATCTGCAATACGTCCGGTAACAACCTCCTCCGGCCGTCGAGATTTACCGCCACATTATCGTGGATGTGGGTCGAGAAGAACCCACCCTGCAACCACATGAATTGGGGAAGAGAGGGCCTGTTTCGTGCAAGGACGCTATTAAAGGCGATACGAGATCATACGCGAGACGCAATGCGAGCTCATCCTTCAGTGCACCATCAAAGTGGTGTCTGTACTCAGGCGAGGCTGCCGGCATCGTACGATATTGAAGTCTGACGGAGATACGGCAGCAGTCGAGGAGGGGTACGAAGGGTATCACGACAATTTGGAGAACGAAGAGAAAAAGGTCAAGAGCAATGGGTTTGAGGAAGTGTTCGTACATTTAGTCAGCTTTTACGTAAGAATGCGGGGCTCTAACCCGCCAATAAATTCACCTGCCTATACAAAAATTTTAGCTTTACACTGTCAAAATGCTATCCAACCCGAAGACCCAATGCTGCCAAACTACCAAAAGCGACAGGTGACTTATTTGGTACTATAGTGATAGTAGATTCTATAAGTAGATTTCTGAGTATTTAAAGATCTTATACTCTACTATCACTTCTTTATTTCAACAAATGTGGAAATAGCCTTTGGAATCTCACTGGCAAGACTTTCCTCAATCTGGAGCCCCTCAAAAACTGGATAAACAACTTCAGCCAGCTACATAACTGCCAAGTAACCTAATCAGGAAGTGACTAACTAACAGAAAACTCCATAACCTATGAGACCCTAGACTACCAGATGTGGAAGAAAGACCAAGGGAGCTGAAAGACACTTAGCAGCTAAAGGACATGTCAGCTGAGTATAGTGGGCAGCTCGAGTATAGGCAGAGAGTTGTGAATCATGGTATTTTAATAAGATGTAGTAGTACCCGTGTAAATAGTTTCAGAAATCGTGACAGACCGGTGAATAACCCAAATTTTGATGGACAATTGGACTACATGTATGAGGGGTATAGCGGGTAATCTGAATTTTAGGGCGCAGCACGGATACCAAACTTGTAAAATGCATCGCGACAGGCCACGACGTACCGAGTTCAGTTTGAATGAGAAACGATAAGAGACTCTCTCTGTTGAGGTTCAGCCTCATTCAACGCTAACCTTAGTTAGGTTAGTTCAGGGGGCAATAAGGGAAAACCGCTGCAGTGGAGCGAAGACTGAATACATTTTTCGCTTTAACACAACTGAGGTTTACCAATAAGTCTGTTGCTAACACTCTCCTGCGCTGTGCAAACTATCTACTCAATCAGGCGCCACGCAGAAGCCACAAACCTGGACAGCGCCGATCAATCGAATTACGCCAGACCCGAAGACCTGTTCCCAAAGACTCTCCAGTATCGCCGGTGAATTTCCCCATCCAGTTTAGCCATTCCTCTTTGGGGAAGACGTTTCGCTTGGCTCTTCCGCCACTTTTCGGCGACTTTTCAACACTATCGATATAAATCTATGGACTTTAAGTCCCACGTCTCTCAGACTTGTCCCGTTCACCACTTGTCATACTGGTGGACCACTCATAGTTTTACATATTGCTAGTAGGGAACTATTGACAAATTGTCAAGGTACGAACCGCATATTAACTTAAATTTACGGTAATCTACTGAACAGATTATCGGGAAGCCTCGCGGGTTTTGTATCAGGCACTAATAATGCACATTTGAGAGGTGACACTAATGCACGGCAGTGTTTGGGCATGCGTAACTACGTCGAAATTCTTCCTATGAACAATTTTCTTAGGTTCTATGTCTCATTTTATTGCGACAAAGACATTATAGTGGAGGCTGCCATGACGAGGTTCCCATGTGCGTTAATGGCAGCCGTCGGGTTTGCCCCACTTTCCTATTCATCCCAAAGAGCATAACTGGTCCCTCCCTGTACCTTCAGTTGCGCAACCGGTTCCCCAAATTTACCACTCTTCTCATGAAACGGCAAAATAACAACAAGACTGCTGTTTTGTAGGGCTACTGCTGCAAGAGTGCCATTTCTGTTAAGGGAAAACTGGCGAGGAACGGAGCCACCCGCAGGAAAGAGCCCGACGGGGCACAGCATACCTGTGTAATGGTCGATAGAATATGTTGCCATGGTATCTGATTTCTGGCCGCTTGGTAGGGTAGAGGAGTTGTCTCCTCGATTAGAGACGAGGAGAAAATGCCCGTTGGCCTATTTTAAGCAATTAGTTCATAATATTCTCGTGCGCGATTATTGCTCGTGGACATACTGAGGTGGCCACCTCTCCGGCTGCAGTTCCGGCGGGAACAGTACTACCAGCAAACGAATTTATCACCTGTTTTTCTGCAAGATTGAGACCGCCGTTGTTAGCCCGATATGTCACCTTATAGGCAGTGACAGAATTGGCCAATTCGGAGACAAGAAAGAAGTAAGTGCCAGCCGATCGGGAGCCCCAAAAGACGCCATGTCGTGGGCCGGAGCCAGCTTTGGCCTCGAGGGGGTCGAGAGCCGTAAGCTTGTTCGTAGCATAATCGATACGGAATACGCGGACAAGATCGGCGCCCAGGTCTGGGACAAGGATATAGGTTTTGGTGGGATCTATGATTACTTCGTGTGGATGTGGGGCATCCTGGCGGACCTTATTTGGCCCAGGACCGGGCATAGTAAAGGTGAAATTTTGGAGAGAATGTATGGTTCCTTGGGCTGAAACAGTATACGTTGTGAAGGCACTTCCTGCACTGTAAATTGATGTGTAAGTAGGTAAGACTGAAGCAATAATCTAAGCAGACGACAAGAAATGTGTAAACAGTATAGTAGCGATTTTCTAGAAACAGACATGAAGTTGACTTACTAATGGGCCACAGCTAGGGCTGCATTTCCATGTCCATAGAGCGAAGAGGCAACATCGCCGGGTGCGTTTGCCACGCTCATTATTTGGCTCAAGTGTCCGCTACTATCAGTCTTATAAGACACCACATTGCCGTGTTCTGGATCCAGTCCTTCGTCCATTGAATAGAGGATTCGGTTGTGCTTATCTAATGTCAACCAGGATAAAGCTCCTATAGTTTTGGTAGAAGACAATTGCTGGAGAGCATAGGACTTATTGTGATTACAACTGAGCGAAAGAGACGTGATTGGGCCAGAATATGCAGAAATATACAGGATTGAGGCAGCCGCGCTGGCGCAGCTCGCTGCAAAAGCAATCGAAATGATGGTTTTCAAAAGCATTTCTATCTTCACAAAATCATATGAAAGGTGGAGAGTGACAAATGCAGAAAATGAACGAATCTTATATGCGCTGAGGCCTCTGCAAAAGGGCCCAGTGGGTAAAGGGACGCTGATGTTCCGGGCGCAGGGATACGGCGCGGAAAAGAAGCTCGTCAATAATACAGTAGATAGGTGAAACCCAAAGAGGGGAGCATGGAGGATGCGCATCCCTTACTTCGCTGCAGCATTCTTGTATTACCTAAACCTGGGGTGGGAGGGATCCCACCAGTAGTGAATATGGCATTGCGCGTGTTACACTACTACGTGTATGTGGTACATACCATGCATACTCAAGATAGGGATAGCCGGGTATTCGAGGGATGCGTATACATTACGCAAAACGGAAGACGAAGCGAGATACTATTCTGCCTAAATACGGCAGAGAGCTAGAAGAGAAAAAGAAAATTCTCTGCAAGCGGACGTGCCGTGTTACACCAAGAGGGCCGGAGAAGCGGATATGCAATGTATATGTCGATAGCACAGCCGAGTGGCGACCCGGTTTTGCACGGAAAGCCTGGGGAATACTGCAGCATGTACGGCGGTGCGCGGAAAGTCTGCGTAACCCCAATTAATTTAGTGTTTCGTATCCTTGACTATTCTGACTACATCAACAGGATTTGAGATGTTATTGGATAGTATAGCTAATTATCTACGAGAAGATCTATTGGAGACAGAGGGATTACCAACGGCCAACCAGCCACACCAACTTTTCGCCTCATCAAAAATCACTTTCAACCCCGTGCTACCTTCGCATCACTTTTCCAAGCTATACGCGCACGTTATTCCCAACATCTCAGTTGCTACCGTCCGGAGAATAATGACACCATCTCCAATTGAGATTCATTTTCACGACATCGGTACTGAAATTGGAGATCAACGAAAGTATACTGAGAAAAATATTCTGTCGGAAAGTCACAAGTGGAATGAGTTCTAGCAAGAATACGGAGTAATTACAAGCACAAAACCCGTCCTAACCAAAAAAACTCCCACCTCAGCTTCAAAGCAAAAACAACTCTCATCCACTAATCCCCTCCCCCCCACCCCTCAGAGATCTCTCCTTCAACCTTTGATCTCATGCGAAATTATCGCTGTTGTCCGCGAAGATAGTCCCGTCCAACTCCTCGTTCACGATCCGGTAATCCGCGTCCCGCCCCGCTCGATTCCACCGGGAACTGGATCGTGTCGAGAAGCAACCTCTGCCCCCAATTACTATGGTCCACTCTTTTGGCCACCCCGGCCCCTCACCCCTTCCACCAAACACCACTACGCGTGCCGGGAACCTCCATCCGCCTACTCCCCCACGAACTCCCACCCCCCTTCCCCTTTACTCCTCTCTCTAAAGGGCGAGTACACCCTTCCGACCTCACCGCTTCCGTCCTCCTAGCCCGTACCGAAGATGGGTGCATCGTGTGCACCCGCGGAGGGGGCGCGTGAGGGTGCAGGCCGGGTTTCACTTTGGTGAGTTCGTGACACTTGAAAGCTTGGCGGCCGAGTATGGATTCGGAGACTTTGGCGAAAGTTTACTGGTTCCCACCTAGCGAGATGGCGAGAGTGGCGTTTGGAAACGTTCATTGTTGGATCGGAATGGTGAGCTTGGAGGTGGGGGAGGGAGGAGTTGGCTTGAGTGCTGCCGTAGAATGCCTGATCTTGCACTGCCTGCGCATCTTCGTTCCCACAAGCGCAGCAGCAGGGGACGAAGACGCTTCCCGCGCCCTCATTACGTAGACGTATCCACCCCCGACCGCTCAGCCGCCCGCTAGGTAGCAACGTCCCCGTGACCCTTCCTCTCTATCATACCCTTAGGCTCAGCCCCCGTTGGTCGACTCCCCCTCGTTATCTGCTGCCTCTCCAGTGGTTCTGCTTCTAGATTACCCTCCTGCGTCGCACCCTCAGCACACTCACCCCGCGTCGGCCCCCCCAGCCGGCCGCGGCAACGGTAGGACCGACCCAGAATTCTTAGGAGCAGGAATCATGTGCATATGGTGGCGACGATGCTGTACCACATTCCGCTGCATAGGCTGCGTCAGTGGACTACTGAGCAGTTCTCGCAACGGTCGAAATATCCGACCCATCCCCACAATGGCCATCCGTCTCATCATCCGCATCTCCCAGATCAATGACCTTCCTCTCCCCTCCCCCGTCTTCCCCTTGTGCCCCTGGCACTCCCTCTTCCTCTTCCTCTCCCCCTCACTCCCACCACTCCCACGAGTACTTCCACTAGCAACGTTCACGCTCCACCCCTCCCCCCCCCCACTTTACCCCCCGTTTCGCATACATGTTAAAGGAAAAGAATTTCTTTAGCTCTCTCGGCTTACCAAAGTCAAGCCACAGCAAACACACAATTGACGTACTAAGTCATATCCACGCACCGACTTGTAGCGGGGCAGTCGAAATCTGGCATCATTTCCAGAGAGTCGAGTGGAGTTGAATTCGACTGCCCTGTGGTAGAGCTCGGCCCCACAAGGGTCGATCCCGATGTGGTTGGTCCGAATGCTGAGCCTATAGATAGGAGCTTAGCAAGAATAGTAGGGTATGCGGGAGTTGAAAAGCCTGATGGTCCTGGAGTGTCGATTGAACCTCACATAATTAAAATACATGCCGACATCTTGCACGTAAGTCCAGTAACAATGAAAGACAATAAAAATGTTGAGACACTGGATATTATAGTCTAGGTTGGATTTCTAGGATTTTCACTTGTAGTAACCGAGTCTCTGATGGATTTCATTTCAGGAATTATAGACGTAATCTTGGCAGGAGTGGTAGATGAGACACAAGTCGAAAAGGGGAGAGAGGTAGAAACGCTACTTGCTATTGGCGAATCTTGCATAGTAAATCCCGTTGTAGATATTACAGCCGTAGATTTACTGGGAGAAGTGCTTGGTGAGGCTGTTGACATGGGCGCTAGCTTTGTAGATGCAAGTCTGGCAGGGGCAGGAGGAGGGGCTGAAAGCCGAAAGGCTTGGGAATCCTGGCATTTTGAACGCCGTAGTTGAACCTGTAATCGATCCGAATGTGAAGACTGTAGCGGTGGCCGATCTCGACGTCGAGATGCCAGATGCTAGAGTCGATCTTGCGGAACTTGAGGAATTGTTCACGATTGTTGGGCTTTGTGTACTTGGCCTTGGTGTTGGGGGTTCGGCCAAACCGACAGACGAGTGAGTCGGGACGACTGACGGTACTGTCAAGATTGTGGATCCGGAAGCACCACTTGCAGTGGGTGAGACTTGTGTAGTTACAGTCAGGGTTGGTGATGTGGGAATGCTGCCTACGATGGCCAAGGATCCTGTAGCTGAACACAAGGTAAAGGGTGTGTAAATCTGGCCGGCCCCTGAACCGGTCTCCTTTGACGGCCCTGTCTAACTTGTTATTGTATAAGGTAAGTGGAGCGTGATTGTAAGCGATCCCAGGTATGTAATTTTCTGTAAGATAGAAGTGCTCTCGGAGAGAGCAACACTAGTCTCCCTAACACCTGAAGGGGAACTTGGGTTCCCACTTCAGGAAGGCGTGTAGTACGGGAGATCAGAGCCGACTGCCCGGGTGATTCCTCAGTAATGGGCTTGACCATGAAGAAAGGGCCAGATCGAATGACAAGCAGAAAGACTGAGTTTCTGGAGATCCCCATCTTGCACGGCGCTCTTACCGAGTAGAAATTAGAGCGCGAGTGACTTAAACCACCATAATCTGAGATTTACACAGATCACTAGATCAAGTGGACGAGTTTGTCGACCACCCAGGCTGCAAATTCAATCCCTCAGGACGCAAACTCAGTCACCCAGGATCTTGCCAGACCCACTTCGCAGTGTAAATCCATTAGTTATGCTCCATAAAATGAAGCATACCCCTGATACTACTCCCACAAACAATTTTCTCAAAGGCTCCAGCCATCAGAGGGATTTGCTTAATAGAAGATGAGAATCGCACAAGGTTTCAAATCGGAATGGAAGGGGCTGGCTCCTGGAGCGGAAGTGCTCCAGCCTGCTAGAGACCGAATAGGCGGGCGAAGCTCACGAGTATCAAATGAGCGGCCGTGGAGAGACATCCATGCTTGAGTCGGCTTGCCCACTTTAAACAAAGATGCGGTAGGAAAGGTGTTCGCTTAGGCAGACCACTCACGAAAGTCATCTATTTTCACAGCAGTGCGGACCCCCGACGAGCCTCCTGAATCCGTTTTCTAGCGCAAATTCACATTGCATTTCTGAGCCGGACTACAGAATGTGTCTCCTCTACAAATGCGATGTCAAGTACAAAGGATGCAAGCAGAAGCGGCATCCCCTGCACAGCTTTGGCTCTCACTCAGAATCGTATTGTGTCGCGGTGTCACCTGGCGCCGCGGTTCCTCGAACGTGAGTAAGTAACCGTGGGGAAAAAAAACCAAAAGCTAAACCGTCCGCTCCTCCCCATCCCCTTCGCCCCAAAATTAAACATTACCTACGTATATTCTAGACACAGAGAGGCCGGCTATGACAAACCTACACCCTCCAACCTGGTAGCAGTTTCCTATCCGCCACAACTTCCTCCCAAGATTTCTCGCCCTGTGTCCGTCTCTGCAACTTCTGTTCTCTCAACCACGACCCACTCTTCACCTTCACCACCACAACAGCTCCCGCAAAACCTAAGTGGAGAGTTGGAAGAAGAATTGCGATCTACTATGTCGCCCTTCAACTCCTCAGCCTTACACCTCCGCTCCGGCTCTTCGTGCAACATCTTCCAAACCCACTCCAACGGCATACTGTCTGTCCCAGGGGCCTTCCCATATAACTTTTCGATCCACTGTGCAATAGCAGTTAGATTGCACCAATACAATGGACTCCCCGATTCCGCCTTCATGAAGCTTTTCAATGCCTCCACCGTTTCACACTTAAGTACCGTCACCATCTCTAGGAAGATGCATCCCAGAGACCAAATATCAGAGGCCGAGGTCCGTGATTTGCATTGCGCGACTTCGGGGGCTTTGTACTCTGGTGTGCCCATTGCCGCAGGGCCTGTGGTGGCGCTGCGAGACATCCCGCTCCAGTCGCGAGAGGTCCCAAAATCCGCGAAGAGAACTTCTCTTCCATATACGAGAATATTCTTCGGTTTTATGTCTTTGTGACGGATTTGTGACTGGTGTATGTGCTTTAGCGCATCAGTAAGACAACCGAAGAAGCTGCGGAGGATCGATCTTCTCTCGACTGCTTCCTGGCCGATGGATTTCTGGATTTGGACAAAGTATTGGGCGAGATTGCAATCTGCAGCTGGAGTCATAAGGAAGACGGCGTGGAGTGAGCCAGTATAACTGCCCTTCAACTTGACGATGTGCCGGTGATCTAGCCTTTTCAACGCCTCTACCTCCTTCTTGAAGCTATTCATGTTCTCTTTCTGCATTGATGGTTCCGACCTCCGCGATATCAACTTTCGCGCAAATGTTTGCGCGAAGTAGGAGACTCTCTGCACTACACCGTATGTTCCCTTTCCAATTTCGACCTTATTCTCGAAAGGCATTACAACATCCCAGTCAAGATTTCGGTGCCTGCCTCGCTCCAAGGCCGTTATACTTGTCAACACAATTTCTTGGGTTTTATAGAAGTCTGTTGCAGAGAGACCCGTGTAGTCAGGTATAAGGTGGGCGGGAAATGGAAAGTAATAGTCGCAAATTCCGTCGTTCACCATTTCGCCTAGTAGCTCTAGCTTGCCCATATTTCGCAGGACGACATAGAGGCGTGGGTTGTCGCCCCACGCTGGGCCTTCGTCAATGGCTTGATGACCGAGCTGCTGCGAGCCTCATCGAACTTAGAAGCACACACTCTAGCTCTCACACGCACCTTCCCGGTAGGTCTGTCGCATATTGGACCACGACGCAAATATCCTTAGCGATTAACCCCTAAGCCTCCCGTCTGCTTTCCAATGGGTATTCGCGGATCCAAATTCTATTTTCCAAAAGGCTACAGAGTACTACCGGTTTTCAAAGACCGTATTGATTTGAATGACACAGTCACCGCCATGCTGAACTGCGGGGTACATTCGCATCGATCTCATTTCTCGCCGGTAACCTTAAATAACCTTAATTCAACGTCAAACAGGGTCGTGCGGGGTCTAAGGCACAACCCCATCCGTCGTGTTCCGGAGGCGTAGATTCTCGCTTATATCGCCGAAAGTCCCAAAAAGGACGGTTTGCTATCCGAGCCTATCGAGCCAATAGGGATTTTCGCTGCGCCAAATTTGCGGGAACGCTCTCGCGCGAGCACAGGTACATAGGGCGGCGCCGCTCGACGATCCCAAGCGGAATATGTAGGCACACATATCTCTTGCAAAACATAGGAGCTGGATTTTTATTCATCGTCATCACAGGACACCTCTATAGTCATACTCCGGAGATGTCGTGCAGGTAAAATTTAGCAAATCAGAGTATATAGTTGAACAGCTGGCAGAACCTGAGGTGGGTTTGATTATTTATCATATTTCGGACTGGCTCCGCAAAGTCGGGAATGGAATTAATTGTTGAACTGCTAAAGGAAACTCATGTTTATAGACGTGCTTGTCGCCGGTTTAGCAAATAGATCATTTAGTGTCGATGACTAATACGGATGCGGAGGGGATAATGTGTAAGGGTGAAGAAGTTAAAGAGCCGACCGGAGTTAGAGGGTGTTTGTGTGGGCCAATACAGTAGAAAATCCACTCTGATGCGCTAATGCGACTCCGATGCGGACAATTGTGTGGTACATTCTGTGCGTATAAGTAAATAGATGCTGCGCTAGCGCGCAATATAGTGGACCGACATTGTTTTTTGATGTCTATATTGCCAGAACCTGGATCTGCCTAGTCAGATTTCACAGCTAATCTAGAATCTCTCCAAGACAGTGTGGTACAGCACAGGTAAAGCTACAAAACGGGAAGTCTCAATTCTTTCTAATGTTTGCTTGCGAAGGAGTCCAGCGTGCAGCCGTCGTGACCACGACCCAGGCTAATCGTAATACTCTCGGAGATACACATCTAGACTTGCATCAACTAACTCGTCGGCCTCTCCACTTACTTGAAAGCCCTCACCGCTCAGACCTGAAGGCATGATACAGGCCATGCAAGGTCCCCGCGGGTACCGACCAGAGTATGGGCTGCAATTGCATCACGTCTTCTGACGAAAGGTGGCACCTGCAATTCAACACATCAATTATGAACGCAATATCTGACTTATCAAGCTAAGCGGCGTAGCGACCACGTTTTGTGGCACCAGCGATCGGACCGTGGAGCACACTATCCATGCCGCTGCCACTGTGCTCCTTTATAGCGTCGTCTATAGCCCCCATAGCTATCTTGAAGAGCTCCTTTTCTTTGGCATCCGGGAGCTTCTCTCGAACTAGCTTACTGCCAATCCAGTCTCGCAAGTGATTGTGCGCCCGCCAGTACAGCGGCGCACCGGAGCCTTCCCTGGCTCTTCTACCTCTATGACGTCTCCTAATCTCTTCCCACTCGTCGAAATTTTTGAGTCCCGCCGCAAAATAAAGTAGAGGTTCTGTGTCGCCTAGTCCAACGGCCAAATCCAGCCTCTGCACCTCAAGTTATCCGTCTCCGCAAGATCAGGGAAGGTAAAAGTCACATCAACTGGATTCTAGACCGTGCTTTTGAACCAAGGAGGGCAAGCAAAGTATAAAATAGCCTCATACTCTTCTGTGGTGCGCCGCCCCACCAATCCACAGTTTCTGCAGTTGACCTTCCCCTGCACTTCTAAAGCTTCTCCTCTCTTCCCGAAAGAAAGCAAAGAATCGCTGAATGCATATGTTGTTTCGCCGCTATCCTTCGAAATGCCCCACTTGCTGTTATTGCTGAGCGAGAGGTGAGCAAAAAGGCGTACCAACAGCGTCCTTGCATCGACTTTGAAATACTCGCGGGTAATACCAGGGCCAGCAAGCTTCACCGCAGATCCAGGAAGTTGACTTGTCTGCAGCATAGTGAAGTGCAAAATGAATTTCCGGAGACCAGCCGAGCCTGACTTCTGGTACAGGAAATGATCGCGCAAGAACGCTGTTGAATTTTGGCTGCGAAACGAAGTGCAGTTGTGTAAATATTTGTCCGTTGGAAGGTTTTCCCAGAGTGGGACGACACAGGAAGACGCTTTGGTCCCTATGAGTCTAGTCAGGCTGGTGGGTCATCTTCGTTCGCCGGACCAGCGTCACCGTGGGTCAAGATAACATCGTGCCCGTGGTTGGGGAAACTTCATCCAGGGTAACTGCATTTCCGATGTCGCCATGATCTAAGCGAAGGCAAAGCATAATAGGAGTCCCTTGGTCTGAAAGGGAACTCAGGCGGGGGTTTTTGGGCATATGCTTTCAAGATAGGAAGTGCTGTCGGTAATTAGGAGGTAGTCAGTCCCCTATGGCCCTCCATTTGTGGCAGCACGACTATTTTGTTCTGGCGTCCGGTTTTTATACATCGTCGGAAAGAGAGTAGTATTTTCCAGGAGCTATAGTTACATTGAATCTCGATAGCAGACAGCATAATTCTTAATAACGGATGGGAGAAGGCAGGGTTGAGTATTTGGCTCGATTCGATGAGCAGGGGGGGCAAAAGCAAAAGGGGGAGGGGACGGAGGGTGATGTAGTAAGGAAGAGGAGTGGTTGGCTTGGAAGTGCGTGGGGATGCCATTGCCCGTACCGCCCAGAGGGGTGGGCCGTGGATCGTGGTACTAGGTGGGTTGTGAGGGGTTAGATATGCGGAGAGTTAAGGGAGGAGCTGGTGAGGTGACAGCGGGGGCCAGGCGGCGCCCTAGCATCTTTGCGGATGGTCTAGGACGTGTGCTTGATTGGAGGTTGGCGAGGCAGGAGCTAAGGGTAGGTTTTGTGAGGCGGCAGTTGGGGCTGTTTGAGAGGTTTGGTATGGTTTAGTGGGCGTGCCCTACGGCCGCGGCGCTAGATGAGCAGACAACCTTAGTGCGTTCATTTAAACACACGACGGAAAATCCCGGCGTGCACGAACAAGGGGTTTATACCCCCTTGATCTGCTTCGGTTCTCTGCTGGGAGCCTAGGGCCCCAGGCGGATATGAGGACCGTTCGTAGGAATCTACCCTGTTCAAATTGAGTGGAATGGAACCTGCAAAGTTGTGACCGCATTCTACCCTGCTTTTCAACCCCTGCTCTTAACAGGGTTGTTCACCGTGGGCGATTCGATATTGGGATTTTTCAGGCGGAAGCGGAACTTTCGTTTTACTCGAGTGGTTGTTGATAGTGGCGGGGGCGTATCAGACACTTCCTTTTGACTTGATGCTTTCTCGGCATGTTTCTTCAGATTATTCGTGATTTTGATGGCCAAAGGATGCTTATCTCCCAGGGCTCTTGCTCTGTTCAATGTGTCCCCTAACATCGTGATTGCTTCTCGCAGCTCTCCCATGTTGCTAAATGAGTTTGCTAGATTACTCATGGCGATAATCGTGTTTGGATGCTCCTCGCCTAGGATTCTTCTCCTCTTCTCGAGAACCTCCTTCCCCATCGACGCTGCTTCTTGCAGCTCTC
>JAJDMX020000276.1:0-27461 GCA_022345685.2 Nothomitra cinnamomea | reverse complement strand
CTCCTCGCCTAGGATTCTTCTCCTCTTCTCGAGAACCTCCTTCCCCATCGACGCTGCTTCTTGCAGCTCTCCCATGTCGCCGAGTGTGCTTGCCAGATTATTCATGGCGGAAATCGTGTCTGCATGCTCTGGACCTCTAATATGAGAAAAAATTTCAAGAATGTACACTTCTAATTGAAATTCCTGGGCTAGATGCCCTGTGGCATCCAGGAAACGCGCAAATTCCCCGAGTAGCACAGCAATGCTAAGTTTGTCATCGTTTGGAAACCCCAAGGTCAGAGCTTGTATCCGTAAAAAATTTGCCATAATGTGACTGACGAGACGATGCTTGACTATGGGATTCGGATCGCATGAGGAGATAACTTCCAATAAGAAAAATAGAGAGGAAAACCCGAAGCCCAATCTTTCAGGCAGGCTCAATCGGTCATGACCCCATGCGTGGACTAATTTGTGCAAGGAGTAGCTGGAATAACTGTCCTGCTTACGAATAAGCGAGAAAGAAGATAAGGTTCTCAAGCCGTCTTCAATATCAAATATCTCCAATGGCTTGTCTGGGGATATACATTTCCACCAATTCCAAGTAGTTGACTCATCGTGCGTATCTGCCGGTGTCTTGCTGCCACTCGGCGATAAACTGTTCCCGTCATTGGATGCCTCGATATCATTTCCTGTAGAATCATCCAGGTTAGGCGGTGAATCCTTAGCACTCTCTGATATATTTGCCAAAGGCATTCTAAACAAATCCAAAAAAATGTCATCAGAGCCAAGGAAGGCTAGAAATAGGAGAAGATTGGAGGCTACTGGAGACTTGAAGCTAACGGATCTGAATGAGGACTCCCAAGTGGTTAGGACGCTCTCTCCGTACTGGTGGACCAAAGGATTGGGTTTCTGCTCAAGCAGTTGCCGTCTTCTTTCACGATACTCGGGTAAGTACAGTTTCAGGTCGGATGAAAGGCGAGGTGTGAGCCTAATATAATGGCCAGCCAGACTGATGGCTAGGGTGAGCATTCCAACCTCTTTCACAATCGAGGTCGCCTCTCGCTGGTTGTCTGCCGATACTGTAGAGGAATCTAGGCCAGAACTTTGAAAGAATAAATCGATGGCTTCCGTCTCTTCCATGCCTCCCACTTCTATTGGTGCTAGGGGCGTCATCAAGGTAGCGGTTGAACTTCGCGTCGTTATAACAACGTGAACAGATGGGGATTGCGGGATATACCGCATAATTTCGATAAAAGACGGATCTGCAGCATCCTCAACGCTGTCGGCATTATCAAACACCAAAAGCCATTTCCCCGGCCGTTGTGCAAGCGAGTTTTTCACAGCTAACACCGTGACTTCTGCATCCAGTGTGTCATGTTGAGCTTCAGTGCCGCCGAACAACAAGCAATAGATTAGCTTGAAATCGGTATCGGCAGATTGCTTCCCGCTAGCTCTAACCCAGAACGTCCCTGTGTAGTCGTTTCGGAATTCCTGAATGTAGTTCAACACAAGTTGTGTCTTCCCCGCTCCTCCGAGACCGTACACAATAACTACTTGACTTCGTTCTACCTGTTCGTGCAGTCTATCGTGGAGGCATGTCTTGAGTTGGCTGTGCAGCGCTGGGCGTTTGACGTAGCTGCTGACTGGTTGCAATGTGATGTTGGAGAACGTCTTGTTCGCTACACCATCGCCTTCCCCGATGGCGGGCTTCGAAGCTAGAGAGACTATCGTAAGTAATCTGTCAACGCGCAGAGATATGATCCGGCCTCACTTATGGTAACCGTCCCGGCATATATGTTACCCTGAATAACTTGACTTGAGCCATGTGCTTCGACTGGTCCGAAATGCGACCCTTCTTGCACTACGGCACTCAGTCTCGTTCGCAGCCGCCTGAACATGGAGCTCATGACGAAGTAGAGTCTGTAGTATTCACATCTAAACTTTACCACGGTGTCGAAGCTGAGAACGTCGCTCTAGAGACAGCTTCAACGAAGGGAAGTCGTGGAATCGAAGAGGCGGAGCAAGGCTGACGAGAATCTAACTGTCCCTTTCATTGGCTGTAACGCTGTGGCTTAGCCGCTGTCGTGTCCCACGCACACTTTGAAGCTGATTCCATCACTCGAACACACCCACTCTTCCTGCTAACAGGTGGTATATCTAGATATCCAATTTGCGCGACCGGAGCTGGAAAATCCCAATTGCTAATCGCGGAGTACGCAGCACCTGCCACCTTACGGAAGTGGCCGCTTTAAGAACAGCCAGGACTCAGTGAAATATCTAAGTAAAGAGCAATGGTGTTTTGCCAGGATTGCCCCTGTTACGATTCTCATTCGCTCGCTTATTAGCAATTCACGGCAAAACATGCCAAGACGCTACGAGTTGCACGGTGCTAACAGGCTCCAGGCAAAAGAGATTTTGGTGCGCGGAGCGGAGTAGATAGGACTGAAAGGGAGTTATGTGGAGAGAGCCGCAAGGCTGGTTATGTGTGCGCGAAGACCGCTCGAGTTCCGAGGCCGTCAACGCGCGTAAGAAGCACGGAGTACCTGCATGAGGCTCCTGCAGGGTCTAACTCCGTATATACACAAATAAACATGTATGCCCATGAGTATTTCAGAAGGTTGTATGTATAGCACCCGTCCATCGAAGTCTTGTATTATTCGAGGGGTCTCAGCTTTTCACTCAGCTTTTTCATTAATTTACCCATCTGTCGCGTTGCGCATCGCCACACTTGCCGATAATGGCTACGGGTTGCGAGAGAGACCACAGTCGCAAGGCTAAACAACACGTTCTCGGTTGCCCCTGTCTCAATTTCTCTTCCCCATCTATTCTCATTGGCTTTGTAAACCTCTACACATAAGGGGAAATCCTCGAATTCATACAATTGCTAGAATCGATTAGGCGACGCCGTTTGGATTGGCACCCTGCTCATGCAAGGGGATGGTAGTGCGCAATACCAGCAGACCAGCACATACACATGCACGGAGCAATCTTGTGAGCCTGCAGCTCAGGTGCATCAATCTACGAGGTGTACACGCACGAGAGGTATCTGGGGCTGCTCTGCAACCCTAAACACGGGGACCTATTCTTTCCCGCGCGAAGTTCACCGATAGTATGCGTTGCAGACGCATTGGAAGTTATGCTATTAACCATCGGGTACCTAGTTTACACAAAGGGAGGTTTCCGGGACGTTGCGCGGTTTGTTTGTCGAATACACGCAGGAAAGGACGGTGGGATTGACGAACAGGAAAGATTTTTAATAGATGTCCAGGGCGTAGAAGAAGATTTTCGGGTGATATTGGCTGACTTGCATCCAATTGGACGGTCGGTCGTATTCCTAGGAGCACTGGTGCAGGCTGTTAAGTTGTTTGGTTTGCATGGAATCCCTTGGACAAAGGCGTTGGCTGCCACCTATCTGGGTTCCTATCTCATCATCGCTTGGGTAGACGTGTTGGCGCCGGCAGACTGGAGGAGGCCCACTGTACCGAACTTACTGTGGGCTCCTGCAGGGGGTTCGACGCGGATGAAGAGGTTTACAGGGCGAGTGAGAATGGCTCTATTGTGTTGCGCTTTTCCTCTCCAGTTCGGATTTTGAGTGTGGCTGATGGAGCAAATTCTTCGGCCCTTCCCAAATTCGATAAGAACTCTGGACTAATGGTCTTTTCTTCGTCATCGTAGAAATTGCCTTTATAGGGTTGTGCCACTTTTGTTCTGTAATGGTCTCTATTGTCGGGTACCGTCTCCTCAAAGCCTGCGCCCGAGAACCCCTGTCATATTTCGGCGGTGGCTCACTTGCACTTGTAGTTCTTTCCGTGTCCGCCTATTTTACGAGCAAGTTCGCAGGTCTCACATACAATCTTGTCAAAGAAGCTATAGTTCCATGTTGGATTTTCTTCATATACGCCTTCTTTCTCATTGTTTCTCCTCGACACCCTCCTTATCATCAACATCGCTTTCAGATTCCCCTCGATCTGCCGCATCACGTACGGATACCCAGGCTTCCCTAATATGTGGAGTCTCGAGGCGGTGGGCAGCATAGTACCGGCTATGACTCTTGTCTCCTCGCTACTATACTACAGCTACCGCTACGATCCGGCAGGCACCTACAAGCCCTCCTGGACGGATAAGCTAGGCTGAACCTGGATTTATGAAGGATCTGGACAGGCTAGGTTGGTTTCGCTTTCCTCCTTTCCGGCTCGAGCTGGAGCGGCTTGGGGACGATATTCGCTTTGGCTTTGAACGGAAGTTTCCAAGAATTTTTGCGACTATCTACTTACCGTATCAAGCTCAGTCGCTGCCTCCACATGGGGTCGTACAGTACGAAGACTCACTGGAGAGAGGGACTCCTTTGATATACCCTAGTATTTTCATGTTGATTCTGATTATGTACAGCACATCCTATCCCGACTCCACTGAATGCAAGTCCCACTGCCAAGGATCACATTAAAGTGGGCGCAACGGGCGCGCTAATCACCACAAGAACCCAGCAGCCAGCAAATGCAGAGGCCCACTGAAAAAGCCGCTGCGACAGACTATGTTATACCTGTTGATTGCATCTCTCCATCTTGCAGAATTGGGATGAGGGATGATGTTCATTAGCATGCCGAGGGCAGAATCGTCTCCGAAAATGAGGCATGCAAGCGGGTTTGCGAAGCCATGGCAGTTCGGTATCGCAATGCAGAACGCAAACATAAGTATGCGTTTACCGTCAAGGAACGATCGCCTTGTAGAGACTTGTCCAAGATGAAAACAATAGAGAAAGAAGTGTAGTTGGGGTAGAAGAGAAGAACTTTGAAGAATCTGAAAAAGATCTCGTGCGAAAGAATGACAAGAACATACAGGATGTAAAGAAGAGTTGGAAAGAAGGAAAGAAATTAAGAATCGATGAAGTCTGAAGACCTCTCGTGAGGACTTCGCAGTAAGGCTTCCGTCCATTTCTGTTAAAATGCGGAAATTTGCTTGAAAAGGAAGGCCTTCAGTAAAGGGATTGCCTGTTCCCATTGTCGTGAATGAGCGACTACGGAAGAAGCACTATTGTATACGTTAGTCTGAATTACGCGACAATGGGCCTTTGGAGACGAATCTGAAAGACTATTATTAGAACAACGATTTGGTGTGTTTGCTCTCTATTCCTTCTGTGTGAATAGCACGAATACACGGATAGCTGCGGTAAGGTCGTGGGCCTCTCCCGAGCCTGGTTCAATTTGACTTGGGAATGGCAGCCATAGCGTTGGGATCGACTTCAATAGGAGTCTACTGAGTAGCCACAGAGTCTACAGTGCCTAGAAAGCGGCTGAAAGCACCATTAGAGATATCGGGGGTGAGTCTGGAGCGTTTCTGGGCTCTTGGGTCACCGAAAATGCGAAGACAGAAGTTTCACGGCCGCAAAATTACTCAAGCATAGAGTACGAAATCAATAATGACTTATATGTAATAAGGTCTGAGCATGGAATTAGACGAGAAAACAGAATCGATATTCTTTGCTCGAGTAGGGCGATGTCCGAGTTATCCTCCGCGTGTGACTCCAATTTCTTCGCTACTCCACATGGCTAATCTGGCTGCTCACGACGCCACGGTGGGGAAGAATGATTTCAAAGTGTGCAAATTATAGTATAAAAGGCCAGAGAGCTTTTATTTTAGAATCGCCTCTATCGCCCGAATGACAATAGACTAGTCTGGCAAGGAATCCAACAGGGGCTCTATTGAACGACCCCCCGGAGGGTGAATCGGCAGAAAAGATCGAGCGGACCGGCGGGATTTCAATAGACTCTAAAGGGCCTTAGAACAAGAATTCAAGATTGGCAATACCTACATCATATTCGGGCGCATTTGCAGAATAGAATCCGGAGGTGAACGCCAAAGAGTAGTTAAAATGACATACATTTTCTCCATCCGTGCGAAGTACTGCTTTGCCAGGGTGTTTCGCACCGAAAATCACTAACTCCAGAGTCTGAAGATGAATCACCAGGACTTCTAGAAATCTCTTCCACCTCTTCAAATCTCATATCCTTCAGAACGAATCATTTGGTTATGATTACTTGCCACAGGGTAAAGGCTGTAGTGTATTGCGTGTGATAATAAAACACCACTTATTCCCTGGAGCTGAAATGAAAGGTCTAAGTCCTTCGATCTTTTTCGGCTGTACGAGGTACGAGGTATTCCGTACGGAGCATCATAATCTAGAAAGCTATGGAGTCGTAACTCTATACTCAACATCGGGATCGTACGTCGCATCGAAAAGCTTGACGAAATCAGACCCCTTCTCCACGTTCACCAGATTTTCAATTCATGAAATTTTTTACTGCCGGAGGCGGGTGTGCCCCCAGTGGGCTCACCGGCGAGTAGGAATTAAGGAAATTGACTTGGAACTGAAATTCACGAGACATCCCTCGTTTGCCTGGTTGGGGGTGGGTGCGCGTGTTTGCATTCGAGATTACTATGCTCACGGGAACAACTGTGTAGTACGCTACTCCTCCAGGAAGATGGTTTAAGATAACACCAAGATTCTTCTACAATTCCTCCCAGTGCCTCGGACGCACTAAACGACTAAACGCTCACCTCAAATTTGAAAATAAGATTTGTGTACATGCTTTAGTGAACTTGTTGCGCACTTTGAAGATGGGGATCCCCAACGTGCTCAACAGCCCCTTACCGACCTATCACGCGCAAGCCCCCTCCTGCCACATCCTCACCCTCTTTACTGTCATCCCACGTTCCTCGCCATTTCCCCACGTCGGCAGCCACTTCCCAACGGCTCTCCAGAAATCCCCCACTGCACGCTCCCCAGTAGCATCCACCCAGGGCTTCCCCCCTCTCCCATCTTCAAACCATCCATTCCTGCTCCCGACCGCGACATTTAGGATCAAATAAAACGACGCATCGAACGGGGTGTTGGTTCTGCCTGTGCCGCTCCACGGGTCAACGTACATCGTGCCGTTTTCGTTTTCCGAGAGTCCCCCGAAACCACCGCGCTGCCAGAGGGTACTGGAGCCTTTGAATTTTATGTAGACGATAGACTGAAGCTGGGAATCGAGGTAAGTGAAGAGGTAGTTCTGGGACCATACGAGGCCGAATATGTGGTAGGTGGTGGAATAGTCGGTATGTAGGAGCTTGTTGCCTCGAATGTCACGCCAATAGCCGTCGTATTTAGGAGAGGGACCTGGTGTTTTTGTTCTCCGGTTAGTTTTTCAAATTCTTCGACAAGAAGCACAGAAAGGACAGTGCGGGGCTGCCGAGCGAAATTTGTAGGGATTTTTTCTTGTTACGCCTTCGCGAAAAGCAAACCATCATCAATTCCACTTGATTGTCTCGTAAGATTAAATACAGAGCAGGAAATATCTTACCCCAATGCAAAGTGCTCGCATATACGTCACGTCCGCCATTAGGATATGAACGGTCATTCCCGCGTAATTCAGCGATATCAATCTCTCCGCTGCGTGGCCAAGGACCGTATATGTCCTCCTCCGGCATCATCCAGATAGCCGGCCACAGCCAGTCTCCGCGAGGCATCTTGGCAACGACTTCCACACGCCCGTAGCGAATGCTCTTCTTCCCCTTCGTGTTCAGCCGCGCAGATCGCACGGGAGGGATGGTTGTCCCCTGCGTCGCGTTGCTCCGGACAGAGCAGGATGTGATGGACCTCACTGTGCAGGCACCGTCGGGCCGGGCGTCGGTGGTGAGGTTGAGAGTATACCCATCCATGATCTGCTCCTGGGTGATGGTTGTTGTTTCATTTGTGAGAGTTGGAACGATGTGGAGGCCCTTAGGAGAGGTGTAGGCATTCGTGGGGTCGGTGGTGGTCCAGTCGAAAGTGCCGGTGCCGTAACCACCGACTTGGACCTCTTGCGTCCAGACGTCGGAGTTGATGCCATTCTGGAACTTCTCGTCGAGGATGAGGCAGTATGTGTGTTTTTCTACCGACCGGTATTTGCTGAAGCATATGAACGCGCTGGCGAGGAATCCGAGAACCATGAAGCCATAGACTATCATGTTGCTGTAGCGGGTGCGATTCAAGCGTGGGTCGTTGATCCATGGTTTTTCGTAGCTATTGGATATCTCAAGTTAACATTTTATCTGGACATCTCGTCATGGGAGATGGACTGACGCTCCAACGAGCCGATAGCTCTTGAACCGCTTCGTCGTGCTATTCCGCACATTTTGCGGGCTCGCGACGGAGGTGACGGACACGGCGTCAGAGAATTCTCTGATGGAGATGATTCCCGACGGTGCTCTGCTATCCCTGAAGGGATTTTCATGCGCGTCCGTCATTGTGAGTGGCATGTGAGGGGTGGATTAGCAAGTAAGCGGACTTAGACCTTTGATCCTGAAGTAAAGTCTGCTCTCGCGCGTGCACACTCAATCTCTCGCAGACTTTGGTTCTCCGATGTTGCTGGTTGATTGTATGGTTCGAAAGAGGCAATTGAGGCTGAAAGCTGAGAAAGGCCATCGGCCGTAAGGGTGATAGAATTCAAGCTAAGAGGGATTACCGATCCCCCCCACCTCTTCCAGGCCGAGCCCCGGTTTCTCCTACAGGCAAACCGAGACTTGTCTGTCTCGTAGCTCAAGGAGGATTCGTTAAGGCAGGACAGAGCAACCGGACTTTGATTTTCGCCCGTAAACAAAAGCCACACCCCAACAAGGGATGCCCTTGCCATCCAGTTGAGAAGTCGGGATGAGAGCTGGCTGCATGGCTGAGACAGAACAGACGTATTGTGAATGGCGGAATCGGCTAGAGAGCGAGACTGCCTCGCCAGCGCGACGTCGCGATAAGTATAATTCGTTTCTAGCCAGTTGTTAGCTAGATATGGCCATGGGGTATCCAGTGCAGCAGGGGAGGTTGGGACTAAGGTTGAGAATCTTACCGGGTCACCAGTGCGGATCATGGTCATGGTGTTGGATTTTATTTCGAACTTGGTGGTTGATCTCTCTGATCGAACTTCGAAGTCTCGCCGCTTTAAGACTCTAAAGCGGCCTCTTCTCGCTCTGTTCTCGCCTCTTCAGCGGCTCCTTGCCCGCGTCCGCGAACCCTTTTCTGTCCTCCGCAAACCGTCCTTTGCCCCACCTTCGTCCGGTGCTTGCGCCATGCAGCCATTTGCTGATGTATCAGGGGGATGTGTCTCGAGGGTGTATGTCTGCTATAGGTACACATCGCTAAAAGACACATCGCTAAAGGACACAGCCCCCTTGGCTACTGCATACATCCCACCCGGTTCTGCCATTTGGCGTAGCATCAGTGTGTGGATGTGTCTTACCTAATATCCACCACAACCCACCACCCCACGCCCACCACCTTGGATGTGTGCAATACACAAAGCGGTACTGGCGCAAACGTCCCCGTTGCCTGCCGTATGAGACAGAAATCCTCTGTAACATCAACATGGCCAGTCTGCCGTGTCGGTTATTGCTATCTCAGATAGCAGCTTTAGTTCCTCCGCGCAAGCTCTCGTGTACGGAGTACCACTACTAAAATCGAATACTCCTTATCCTGCGGCCCGGTCTTTCTCGCATGTACTCGGTACACTCCCGGAAGCCATCACTTAGTCTCAACACACCATTACACGCCAATGATCTGGCCGGTCTGGAGCTTGCTCTAATTACAGGAGAGGATCGCCGAAAAGAAGGCCGCTGCCGAAGTGATACTCACGAGCTAAGACATGCATATATTCAAACAGGCGGAGAAAAGCATCTGCGGATTACTCTGCTGGGCCCTCTGTGAGGCCATCCAAGATCTCTTACCCTATAGCGGACCGCCGACTTCCCGCAGGCTTTACCCCTCACAGTCCTTGATCTAGATCTCTTTTGAGCAAAAATGGATGAACGACAAAGAAAACGCCTCCTCTCTATCGGGAAGGTCCGATAGTAGGACACCCGTGGATGCTCAGATTCGGGACATAGCTTCCGGGAATATGCTCAGCGCAGAGAGTCCTGCAGTGGGGATGAATCTGCGGCGAAAGAGCAGGTTGCTCTACATCCAGTGAGTGCAGCTCAGAATAGACGGGGCAGGCTGAGAGGCTCTGATATCTCTGGCCCCGTCCTCCATTCTATTTCTCTGCCTGCAATAATCTGGTCCGCATCTTCTTATCTACCCCGGGCTTTCATAAACCCTTTGTCACTCATTCCTGAAGTGGGTTCAGCTTCCATTGTGAGAATTCACCCAAGTGTTGAGTATAATCTGATATCCTCAGTTCTAATTGATTTTTTTGTTCTAGTATCTTACGCCGTAGACTAAGCAGACGGTCAACTGGCCGTCAACATGTCTGACATGACGATCACCCACCACCTGCATAGCAATGGCGCGACTACGTCGCAGTCAAGAGTTAACTACGCGAGGGGATCAGATACGGTCTCAGAGAGGCATAGAGTTGTACGTTTCCTCTCTGCATTCTCCGCTCACCAAACTCTCGGGGTCAAGCATAAATCTTCATATTAACATGTTGTCGCCGAAATGTTAGATGGTGACATATCTCTATGGCCGCATACGCTCTAATATGTGGATCGACTTCTCCATTGATGGATATGTCACTCCCTCCGGCCCCAGTGCTCGCCTCTGCCAGGGTGTCCTCCTTCGACAATCTCGAGGAATCTACGTCTCACAGCCCAGCAACGCCCCGCAAGATCTCCTATTGGCTGTCCAAAAGCTCAACGTTGAGGTTGCTTTCACAATGGCAACCGACATGACAGATGTTATCTTCAACATGCTCACGTCATACCAGACGGAGATCGTGTTGCCTCAGGACGGGTCTCAATATCAGATCATCGATTCCCTGGATGAAATCGCCCGGAGTGCGTCGAATAGGGTCAAGAAATTTCAGTATGTTTGTTTAGTCCGGAGGGAGCGGGTGCTGCTGGTATGGCATGACGGCGTCGAATCAATTCTCGCGCATGCGGCCGAACTGGAGCAGAAGTTCCTTGCTCTCGTGAGTTTTCTCGACCCCAGATATGTCTAATTTTTGAGTGTATTACTCATAGTAGAACAGATATGGGGTACGAAAGTGCCACCACTGTGGTCATCTAACCCAAGTTCGCAAACTTCAACTTTTCCGTCCGCAGCGGCATCGCCACCAGCATCCGTGGTCAAACTGCCACTTTATTCACACTCACCAGCCAAGACACCCGATGAGGTTAGTGAAAATTCAGATACGGAAGCCCAGAGTGCCGACCAGGAATCTCTAGGCCGACCAATAGTCCTCACATCATCTATCTTTGTGGGCTTCGCAATCGCCCTCCTTATCATTCTGGTTCTTGGATTGTCTACCTCGAAACTGTTATACGAAAGCCTAATAGACGGGAATTGGCTACGAATGGCAATCCTCGCTGCAACTCCGGTCCTTGGATTACTGGCTCTTTTCTTTGTTATTGTTATCTTTGCAGATATCTTCGAGACTCTGGGGCCTATTGCCAATATTAAATCCAACTCCCGCTACTACTCCTCCATAAAACCCAATCTCGTCAAGGCATTCGAGCAAGGCTTCTCTCCAGCCCATATCACCATCCAGATGCCCGTCTACACAGAATCTCTCACTAATGTCATTATCCCAACCGTCACATCTCTTAAAGCAGCCATCTCGCACTACGAGCTAAATGGCGGGACGGCTAACATCTTCGTCAATGACGACGGGATGCAACTCCTCCCAGAGAAGGATGTGGAAGCACGGAAAGACTTTTATCATGACAACAATATCGGATGGGTAGCGAGACCGAGACATAACGTGGACGGATTTGTCCGGGCTGGGAAGTTTAAGAAAGCGAGTAACATGAATTATGCGTTGAATATTTCAAATAAGACAGAGGATATACTGGGGACCTTGGTGGAGGCGAAGATGCTGACTGAAAAACGAGATGAAATTGGTGAGGACGAGGAGGACGAGCTTTACCTGCAAGCACTCAACACAGTACTAACCGAGGATGGCAAGACCTGGGCTGATGGAAATATCCGAGTCGGGCAGTTTATTCTACTTGTCGATTGCGATACTCGCGTCGTAAGTCCACCCTTGCCATCAGGTACTTTCACAAGTATTGAAACTAAACCGGCATATTTTCCAGCCAGTTGACTGCCTCATATATGGTGCCGCTGAGATGTTCTTCTCTCCAGAAGTGGCAATTGTCCAGCACAGCGCTGGTGTCATGCAAGTCTCCCATAATTACTTTGAGAACGGCATTACTTTCTTCACGAACCTCATCTACAGCTCCATTCGCGTCTCTATCGGTGGCGGTGAAGTCGCACCGTTTGTAGGGCACAATGCTTTTCTTCGCTGGGAAGCCATCCAGTCCGTCGCGAAGAAGTCCGAGAAAGGTTACGATCTATTCTGGTCTGAAAGTCACGTGTCTGAAGACTTTGACCTGGCACTGCGGTTGCAGATTGCCGGGAATCTAGTTAGATTAGCAACTTACCACGGCGAAGGATTCAAGGAGGGCGTGTCTCTGACGGTCTATGACGAACTCTCACGATGGGAGAAGTATGTATAACGCCCTGATATATGCATAAGCCAAACTGACAGTGGTATCGCTTTCGTAGATACGCTTATGGCTGCTCTGAACTCGTAACGCACCCCTTCTATCAATGGATCTGGAAAGGGCCAATCACCCCGCTCTTCCGCAGCTTCCTTGGGTCCAGAATACAGATTTCGTCCAAGATTACCATCGCCGGTTACGTCGCAACCTACTATGCCATCGCTTTCACTCTTCCCATGACGCTGGTGAACTACTTCCTCATCGGTTGGTTCGACGGCGCGCTAGACAAATTTTACATGGAATCATGGAGCATCTTCCTCTCTGTCATTATCGTCTTCAACGGTTTGGGCAACTTCGCCCACGCCATTATCTGGTACCGCCTCGGCGAGAAGGGGTTAATCCCCGCAATGTACGAGTCCTTCAAATGGACGCCCATGTTCATCATCTTCTTCGGCGGGCTGTCATTTCACCTCAGCTCGGCCATCCTCTCTCACATGCTCTCCATCAATAAGGAGTGGACCACTACCAGCAAGGAGGTCGAACAAAGTAACTTCTTTAAGGAGATACCGAAGATTTTCAAGACCTTCAAATGGATGTATCTCTTTACTGTGCCATGTTTGGGCGGCATAATTTATATGGCTTTTTGGGCTCCATTCCGCTGGCGTATCGCACAGTACAAGGCGATCGTGCCGTTGGCTGTTAACGTGTCGAGTCATTTGTTACTGCCGGTAAAGTTTCTATCATTCTTTTAGAGCTTGGTGCGAAACACTAATTTTGTTGGGTGGATAGCTTGTGCTGAATCCAGCATTGATGACTTTTCATTACTGATGAGCTTACCGAATAAACCCCTCTATACAACACACACTGCCCCAAAATACAAATGCCATTGTCACTCATCTTCCCCACGGCCGATTTAGGCGGAATACCGCAGATTGTTCACAGATACGGAAATAACTTTTGCTATTCATATTGTGCAGCTCCCTGCGCAGTGGTGGTTTCGAGGTTTATATTATTGCGAATGTAATATCAGGGTAGAGTGCAGCGACCCCTGTTCTGCGATGAAAAATTTCTCCCACAAAATCTCTTTATTTTATTAGTCTTCGACTGTGTTCGATACATTGCGCTAGGAAGAGGGGCTATGTGATCCTCGAATTATCGGACCTTATTGTCGACTTCGTTTAATGATTCCTTACAATTCATATCCGCACCTTTCTGGACTTTCACTCCGCTGCTACTTTTCTTATCTCCCAGCAAGGTTACACGTACTTCAAAAATCACTATAATAACGATAAGGAGCAGACGAGAAGACTTTATTCACTTGCTCTAACTGACTAATGGGCCGCCATCTTGATCAACATTTCTGCAAGCGCGAAGCTGTCCGCATTGGCTACAGATGCCCCATAGCAAAAAAAAATTGGAACTCGAGCCACTCACATGCAGAGTTCCCATACAGATAAGCTATGTCAGCCGAAGATAGTCATTGCTTAGCATGCTGCAGCGCTTGGCAAGCGCTTGGCAGAGAAATATTTCTTTTTTTGGAAGCAAATCATCGCGAACCAACGACGTCCCGAATATATGGATGCAGCGAATGCTGCGTTCCCCTTGCGTAAAATCACTTTAAAACCCGGTTTTTTGGCGGCAGGCTTGGAAGCGATAGCCAAAGAGAGGTTTTGTTTGCAGCGAACGCGACACGAGAACGGTACGCTATGTGCACGCCCATGTCTCACTTCCACACCCGCATGCCAAGCAATTACATCCACGGTGTGCAACCTGCGAGTATCTACCCCACCGCTGGAGCAGTGCTTCTCTTCACGACGTTTGACTTTGAACTTTATACTTTTGGGCTTGCGCGGCAGGCGTATAAGCATCTTCTAAGAGCAGCGCCAGAGCCACCAGACGAGGGGTGCAAGCCAGTCTAAGACACGATGGGATGTTGCCCATCCCTTATCTCTCACAAAAACCTTACTCCGGCACTCTAGGTGGCTTTGAGGTAATCCTTATCAGTAAGGCGAACTTGAACCCAATACTTTCGGTATATAGCTAAAAGATACATACAGCTAGGGCCCCCCTATCCACATCCGTCCATTAGCGCCACTTACCGAACCAGAACATCTGTAGTCAGAAAGACCGGCTTTGTCATTTTGGTCTGCAGCTGCACAGCCAGTCTTGATAGGAATGACAGTGAAACATTCCCACTCAGGAAACCCGGATTTGTCCTTTCAGAATACTTCCGTGCTCCCTACAGGGATACTCGGCAGAAACGGGCCGATACTGTGATTGAAATCTCCGCCGAAGGGTAACCGATACAGAAACTTGGCCGAGTTCCTGAGCGTGCATGACATACCACGGCCTTTGTCCACACAGTCTGCAACAGCCAAATGCGCCCCAAGGCAAACAAAACACACATGCATACAACATACTCTCAGAGCTTTCGAATTGGACTGCAGCACTGGAATATGTATCAGCTTCGACGCAACTATAACTTGAATATCGACATCAATTCTACCCCCCTTAGCATAAACACATCCTAAACGTAGCCAATCACCAGCTCCCCGGTTTGCACTCGGGTAGTCGAACTCGGCAGTAGAATCAAGGGCAGCCGAATTCGACTGCCCTGTTGTAAACCCTGCTTGAGGCGTTGAACTAGACTGTCATGAAATTTTCTTGCTGTGACCCACGCCGGGGCAGTAAAAGTTGGTAATCACACCAGGGCAGTTGAACTCAACTGCTCTTAATTGGAATGCTGACTCTGGCTGCCCCAGCGCTTCCTCCAGTAATCTGTTTTCATGGCTACATACCAGTAACCTCAGGGAGTTCGAAGTCAAGGCGGAAGACCCCAGGGTGGGAGAGAAGGATCATAGATAAGATAGGGGTGGAGAAGGGCAGAATACGACTTTGTTCAAATACATTTCAATTAGCCATTGCAGCGTTGAATTCTAGTTTCGGATGTAGGGTGGTAGGGCTACTGGGGCAGTCGAGTTCGACGTTCTTGATTCGGCTACTGAATTCGACTGCCCAGATGTAAGCTGCCAGCTTGTCCTTCCCCCACTCCCGGAATCCCTACCCAACTCAGACAGCTCTATCACGAGTGAGCTTGCGATTGAGCTCATGTCGGATTCTGAGTTCATGTTGGGTTGTAAGTTCATTCTGAAATAGAAACCGGCCCCCTGGGACCACTCTCTACCGATCTCTCTTTAAAGAGAAGCAAAACAAGATTCCACTTCAGCTGCTTTCAGCCCAAACAAAACAATTGCTCCAGCAGACAACATCAAACGGATTGGATACTCCGCTTTTTTCTTCTGGGGTATGGAATCGCACATTCCCCGTCGCCCTTGGTTGGGCCATCTTCACTCCGTTGCCTGGCAGGAGGAGGAAAAAATTTGGGCCTTGATTGAAAACAAGATAAAGTCTAGATGAGGATGAAGTCGTGTTATTCTTAGTTAGCTCAGGATAACCCCCGGCTAGATTCCCGATCGGCAGGGGATTGAAAATGTGGGGGTTTTTTTTGTTGGGAACTACTGGGTAAGGGTGTGAGATGGTCTGTGTGTGCATTCCGTGCTAAATTACCTCGTGCAGGAAAACTAGGCGGCCGGGGGCTTGCAGAAAGGGAAAAAGGCTCGGTAGTGGCCGCTTTAAGGAAGGATGTCGATGCTCACCACAACAACCATAGGCACTATATGCAGCACATCAGCGCCGAAGATGCTCAATTACTTTCCTCACAAATGACCAAAATTTTTGGGTTCCAGTAAGGCAAAATACTCTCTGCTAATGTTCGAATCGGTGGCGTCGTAGAGTTAAAATGACTAGACCACGTTGCCTTATCTACTGTTCCATTTGTTGTAGCTGCTGCTATAGGTTTCCACCCGCTATCGTGCTACTCCACTTACATGCATTTCGCATACTTTCAATCTAGACTACCAGGCTCACTGTGCTAAATTTGGTTGGCGTATTAATTTTCTCTAGCTTATTTTTCTTGTTATCTCTTCTCTCATCGAACTGAGACATGTCTTGGGTTGTTTATGTACAGTAGGGTGTGGCCAAAGTGTTGATATGTTGAATGTGATTGCATGTACGGCCGTAAACGAGAGAGGGTGTCGAGGCGCTGAGCCTGTTTACAATTAAACGGAGCCTTATCCTAGTAGGTCCGCACAAAATCCTGCAACGTACGTGCCTGAAAGGGATGCCGGCTCTGGAAACACCTCAAATATCGTGACAGTGCATATCCAATCTTCCTCCTAACGTGCCCGTCGGCCAAAGTCCCCGCGCTCTAGGATGCTCTAAGATATGCGCTATCTCCTACGGAATATTCATTCCTCGATAGCGTGGCTGATTCATTGGAGCTGAGCAATCGAATTTGCGACTCGTGGAGTTTGTCATGCGTGTTCGTGGTGGTCTCAATGCGTGCCTAGATCAAGGAATGTGGTGTATACAGCATATATTGGCAGTAACCTGAGCCAGGCGAATCTTGTGAACCTTGAGAAAATCTTTGTGTGACATCCCTCGATGCGTCCCCGCATATGCGGAAGATCTGGCAACGGAGGGGGCTACCTGTGCCATGGTTTGTATTTGCCAGGAAAATCCTGTACTACCGCCCAATGATGTTCCCGTGACCCACACTCATGCGTGTCGGCTTTTCGCAGCAACATCAGATCCCCGCGTCAAAAGACTGCATATATGTGGAATATAACGAGTGACTTGAACTTTTGGGCCTTGCAAAACAGATGTAGGGATTGTACATTTGCAAGAGGCATTCTGGCACATAATGAAATAGCGCATGCGATCGGAATAGGATACACGAAAAGACTCCCCTCTATCAACAATGAATATGCAGATAGCATCTTTGGCCAAAGATAGGGGCTCAAAATCAAAACTGAGTTCAACGGGTATAGGTTGCGCTGTAGATATTGCAGATATGCAAAGAAAATTTTTGAGCTTTATATGCGAAATGGCCATGAGCAGGCAACGCAGTGCGGTGTCCGAGTGATTTAGAAAAAATCCTGATACGCCCCAAAACTTGAAACCCTACTCCCGTACCCCTAAGTCTCAGCTTTCTTACCTGCACATTCCTAGTTTTGCAATAGCAGCACCTAACGCAACTGAGCTTTAGATTTCTTCCAGTTATAGGGTCAAATACCCAACTACTTAGTGAGTATTCCTCCTCAATTTTCAAACCTAAAAAAATGCTGTTTTGCACTATTACAATGAAATTTTTCCTCTTTCGAAAGTCCTCTCGGCACTACTTAGATGGCGCGGTGCTTGGGATTAGTGACCGCTACCTAACCCAGCAACACCAGAATGGTGCAAAACTGTCCACATTATGATTACACAGTAACCAACATACAAACCTATATTTTCAGCAGGTGGGTCAAATACTTTGAGGCCTGGCTGCTAAGTATTGGGAAGTGTTCGTGTTCCAACTGGAAGATTCCTTAGTCCCGCGTGAGTCTTAACTAAGCACAGGCGATGTGCCACTAAAGTTGGGGTAGGGATGGTCGCTAAAGCGGAGGGCAAGCAAAACCTCCCCCTTTTCCTTCGAGAATCTGGGACCAAAAATGAGAAAAGAAAACTCACAGCAGCAGAACTCAAACACATTCTCCGCAAAACCCATATCACAGCCCGTCTGATCCGGCACAAGTGCAGTAGCTGCCGCAGATACATTGTCACAATAGCATTCTCGCCCGTACTCAGTTCTAAAGGAGATAAAACCTGCACAGTTCCCTTCGCAGTACTCAAGAGTCACAGCATTTGCTACAAAGATTTTAGAACTAATAGTACGGTGATTAGTCTGACCAATCCAGCAGCCTTGGAAGGCGTAGGCGCCAGTAAATGGCTTAGCTGCTAGAGTTTGTGTTGCGGCTGCGGTAGTCGTGGCTGCCGTTGGTGCTGGTCAGGCTGTTGTTGTCCCTGCGACTGCAGGAGTTGTAGCACCCAGAATGGTGGAAGATGCAACTAGAGTCGTGGAAGATGCGACGACGGGGTCGAGCAAGAAGACTTCCGATCGAGCACACCTTTGAAAGGTTTAGCCGGAACATCTATCTTCAAGTTCTGCGTATATTTTTGAGCAGTTACATTTCCACGCCGCCAGATCATTCCCATCGTACACCATCTGCTTACAATCATTTTGATTCGGGACAAGAGTGGACCCCGCTTGCAGTAAACTACCGCAATAGCATTCTGTTCGGTCCCTTTTTAAGGCCAGCAAACCCAGAGACAACGTGTGTCAGAAAGGGGGGTAGTTAGAAAGGGGCGTTCAAAACGAAATATTGGTTCCTCACCAGACTCTAGCCCCAAGAACCTAAGCCCCGTTGAATTCCCCATACAATTCTCAATCGCCATATCCGGTTTCGCTACCGCCTTACCAGTCAACGCCCTACTCGCTGTCGAATCGTTATAGCATCCCACGTGAATATAAGATCACACAGTCTTCGGGGTAACCGAAACTCTCGTAGTCGTATCCTCATTTGGGAAATATTTGTATCCCAGCAGATGGATATCATATAACCCCCGCCTCGCCTCCAGTGGCCCACGGTACGCCTCAGTACCATCACCCGTGCACGAGAACCATCAGGCATCTGACGTAACCAGGGGTTTTGAAGGCGGGGTGGGAGAACCAGGCCAATATTCTCGCTGAAACTGTGCCCGCGAAGACTGCTTTAGCTTTAGCGCTAAGAAATTTGGACCCGGTAAAGGCTGTTGGAGTTGCTTATTGCGTCGCAGAACCCCTGTGAGAGAAGACGTTGGCCTGAAGGGTCTAAGTGAGGCTTGCCCTTTGTGGTCATTAAACCTGACCCGCTCGTTGGAAATTCGGATCTGCCCGCGGTCTGGGACAACGACGGATAAGTACTGAAGTCGGCCGTCAATGCCTTGACCCAGCCGCCTTCAATGGTGCTGACTTCCAAAATAGCAACACAGCTGTACTTGCGGACGTGGATAAGATGGCGTACGCCAATCCTCAATTACCCATCCAGACCTTTGTAAATCTCGGAGGCGCTGAGCCCTTAAGGTCGTCTGTCCTGTAGGTATAGTCCGTGATATTCATAGTGGATTGGCCGAGATTCTTGATAACGAATGTAGGAGTCAATCCTGCTTGTACAACCGGAAATACAACAGCCACCCCGCCAAAATTGACTGATAGAGAACTCAGCGCAAGGGAACCTGCGAGGGTGGCTGGCGCATGTCACAGCGAATGGCTAGCTGCTTGGAAACTTCGTTACTGCGTTTTGAGCCTGAACGCTAACTGAGCTTGACTGAGGTCCTGACTGTGTGAAAGGAGCGCTAGATAAATCTGAGTTCAATGTAGAGTTCGCCAGATCGAATGTGATTTGAAGCCGAGGATCTGCCCCTGAGCGGAAGATTAGGCGGACATTGAAGGGTTCGAAGTCAGAGGTTAAATTCCCCCAAGCTGATGTCTCAGAATTTACGTGACTGCAATGTTGGCCGTACAGGTGGCCGTGAGACCCTTAGAGTATCCAATTGCCACACTTCCGATGTCAAGAGGACTCTTTCAGCCTAGAGAGAGAGCGACTGGAGATCCAAAAGCCAGGATTCGCCCATTACCCGTGGAGAGATAATATCTCCCGTCGCTAAACGCCGGCCGCTGACACATATTCAGACATACTTGGGAGGGAGAGTGATCCTGACCATCTGTCCGCTTTGAGGGATGGCCTCTTAGGCTCTGGTGCCATCGTCAGTATCAACGATCTACAAGATACCTGAGCCAAACTGACTATTTAGCGAGGTAACGGTAGCAGCTCCAACGACTACTCGTCCAGCGGAGATGAGGGCTCAAGTCGATGCCAGGGATTCAGTGGGAATTAAGGTGAGTAAGGATACAATCGCCAGAGTTGTCGCAATGCTCTGGGGGGTTGAAACGGGAGGAATGAAAGCTGTGGTAACTAGGTGAACGCGGTGTGGTGTCCGAGTAATTGGTATTTCAACAGGGCAAAACACTAGTGTCATTTGTAGTTAAGCGACCACCTAATGGATAAACGCTCCCCGACCCAAATTTTTCGGCGCCCCGGGATTTATTCGTGGGTTATTTACTAAACTACCACGATTTTTGAAAAAATTACTCGGGTTCCACTATGGTTTACCGGAATGACACGATTTCAAGGCCAATTGTAGTCGATAGCAATTTCAAGCCTTTGAAGCCTCGCCCGATTAGTGAAGGCGCTGCAACACATGTATGCAAATTGCGCGAGTGTAATTAGGTGGCAATACATATAGATGTTCTATTTTGGTATTCTATTTAGCGGTGACACTGTCGCTAGGTGTGTTGATGCCTAATTACAGTTAAGCGACGCCTGAACAGTCACTGGATTAGCGAAGCGTGAACGAGGGCGAGCCTGCAGCAGCCTACTCAAACTTGCGATAACAAATTTACAATTAACGATGTGACCATAGAAAGGCGGGCGATTTGGATGTAACACTTAAACCGACCTTACACAGGAAGGTCGACAGGAACCGACAATCAGTTCAGGAAACAAGCCATTATTCATATTCTCAACAGCACAAACTGGAGCCTCAAAAATTTACAAACAAATTGCCTCGCCGAAAACGTTTTTGTTGATGGGTGGGTGGGGAATCTTGGCAAGACTTTCGCGCACCGGGATACAAACCCACGATAAGAGTTGTGTGGATTGGAGCAACGCCGTCAGAGAGGGGCGTCCCGATAGATGCTGCGACCTTTTGCTTTTTGTTTCTTCTTCCGGAGCAAACAGGGTTCAGGCGCACATTACATATGCACGCGGTAAGTGGTGGTGGATTGGAACAACGCCGTCAGAGGAGGGTTCCTATAGAAGTGACTACGTTTTTCTTTTTTCTTATGAAGCAAAAGTGTGGGGTAAGGCGTCGCTGTAGCGGAATAACGCGGGTTCGGGATGTGTCCGAGTGCCAAGCCCACTAGCCCTGGGGTGTTCGACTCCATAATCTGCAACGCCACACTGAATAGCTGCCGAATGCGTATTGTCTCAGTTGCAGTGATAACGGGTCTAGGTGAATTCGGGTCGTGTCGTGCGAGCTTGCAGATTCCTGTTTCCATCCCAAAATGTCGGCCACGCAGCTCGCGAGTCGTGTGGAGGTAGAATGGCTCAACTATTTAGCCCCGAACTCGTGTTATACCGCACTCGAACATGCAGCTGAGCAAACATATATACGAGTTCCCCAACCTGAACATCGTTCTTTGCAGTTAAGAGCTTCAGGGGTTGATCGCCTTGTTTTGTACCCCTGGCCTTGACACCATCCCTCATCACTCCCTCCCCACAGTCAATCGTTCACTCGTGCTCGTCGCTCTTTTTGCGGCCTGCCAACCATGGCGCTGGCGCTGGTCAAGTCTACACTCTCGCTGCTCCTGTCACTACGGCTTGTACGTACCTACCTGTTCTATAGCTTGACCTAGCTCTGCACGCATGAGTTTCGCAAAGTAGCTTCGCAAAAGCTTGACCTTTACTGACACCTCCGTTCCCAGGTCGGCCTCTCGGATGCCTCTCCTCCTCTCCACCGGCGAGCTGTAGCCGTATCAAACAACCTCCCCGCTCCTTGGACGTCTAAGGGATGTTACGTGTAAGAGCTCTGCTGGCTTACCCAATCGACTCCGACGAGCAATGACTAACCCTCACCTTCCCGACTTGCAGTGACGCTACCAATGCCCGCGCGCTCTCGCTCGCCTCTTTCATGAGTGCGACAATGACCGAAGAGTCGTGCATCACCTTTTGCAGCGGAGGCGGGTACATCTTTGCCGGGGTGGAGTATTCTCAGGAGTGCTGTAAGTTCAGCCTCTTCACTAGTCATTTTCCTCAAGGCAGCGCAGTTGGCCTGGCCCGTTCAGTCCCCAATCTTACCTGCACCGCTGTGCCTGCACTTCTGCAGTTGCATCGATGCGTTTTCGAATGGGCCTGAATCCGTAGCATACGCTCGCTCTCCAGATCAAGCTTAAATTCTGCTTCCGTTCTGTTTAGATTGCGGCAATTCCATCACTACTGCGACGACCCCATTGACAGACTGCAGCATGGCATGCTCCGGCAACGCTGCTGAGGCGTGCGGCGGGCCCAATAGGCTGAACGTCTTCTGGAGCGGCGCCACACCACCACCACCTCCCATCAGTGATCCTGGCCCTCCGGGTTGGACGTTGCTGGGATGCTATGCGTGAGTTCCCTTCCCATCCCACCTTCACCCCAAAATTCGAGCTTCGGGGGTTTCTACGATAGGAAATAGTTAGGTTGTAATGTGCAACTGACTTGAAATTGTTCTAACGCAGCGAGGGGACAACAGGCCGCACGCTCACTACCGGAATGGCTACCCCAGGTGGGCCGTCAGCTCTGACAGTCGCGATCTGCGCAACCGCATGCAAGGGTGCCGGGTTTACCCTTGCGGGCGTCGAATACGCCGGGGAGTGTTGTAAGTTTTGCGCGCACCTCTATTACGTTTGACCCACCCCAGGGCTTCTTTCTAATCGACCCCTCGCTCACGTGCCTTCACTTCCCTCCAGACTGCGGAAACACCTTCTCCAACGGCGGCGGCCCAGCTCCTGACGGTTTCACAGGCTGCAACATGGTCTGCAAAGGCAACCAGTCTGAGTTCTGCGGCGGCCCCAACCGTCTCGACGCCTACCAATCTAGCGGTTCCCTTCCTCCTCCTCCTCCTCCTCCCCCTCCCCCTCCCCCTCCTACTTCCCCTTCCCCTGCCCCACCCGCCACCACTACTGCAGCAGCAGGGGGCGGCCCATCTACCCTCCCTGCTGGCTGGACTTACGAAGGGTGTTACGCCGAGGGCACCAACGGCCGCGCCATCATTGGCACCGAGCAGCCCGACAATACCGCCATGACTATTGAGTCCTGCGTTGCCGCGTGCATCGCGGCGGGGTACAAGGTCGCGGGCGCAGAGTACTCCGTACAGTGTTTCTGCGGGAACGACATCCGCAATGGCGGGGCGCTAGCGCCGGCGAACACGGATTGCAACATGGCGTGCAGTGGGAATGTAGCGGAGAAGTGTGGTGGGCCGAATAGGCTGAGTATTTACTCCAATGGGCCGTTGCAAGTTTTCCAGCCGCCGGCGCCTCAGAAGACGGGATTGCCGGGGAATTGGGCATATCAGGGTTGTTTGCAGTAGAGTTACCTCCATTCTCTCCCTTAGGCAGGTATTTCAAAAGCTGGACTAATGGGTGATGGTAGGGATAACGCCCCCAGCGCGGGGAGACGCACGTTCCAGTGGCAACTCATCTTTCCCAGTACGAACAGTGCGGCGGCGTGCCTTAGTGTTTGCTCACAGTTTGGCTACATGGCTGGTGGAATGGAGTATGGCCAAGAATGCTGTGCGTGTCTCTTCTAGCTATCCGTTCCTCTCAATCACCTTTCGCACTTGGCTGATGCTACGTGATATGTAGACTGTGGAGACGTCGCGGACATAGCAACTACCGGAGCAGTGATAGAACCAGACACCGACTGCAATATGCCCTGCAGCGGCAACCCCTCCTTTATCTGTGGGGGGGGCAACCGACTCTCCTACTACAAATGGACTGGCACACCTCTCTACACGTGGCACTATCCCACAGGTAGCGCTGCAGGACAATACCAGCTCCTGATCGGCGGAGTGTGCATCCCCCTCATGACCACCCCGGCTGTCAATGGCAAATATGTCTTCGTCGAGAAGTGGGGCACAGGCGAGCCCAACTCTACCGGCACGTATGAGCTGGATCTCGCCCTCATCAACAACTTCGCCCAAGCCTGGAGACCCTTGCACGTCAAGACGGACGTGTTCTGCTCCGCTGGTTTGACCCTCCCAGACAAAGTTGGACGACAGATCAACGTCGGTGGATGGTCCGGCACCTCAACATTCGGCGTGCGGCTGTATTGGCCTGACGGGAAACCCGGGACCCCGGGCGTAAACGACTGGCAGGAAAATGTCAACGAGCTCTCCCTCCAAGCGGGGCGGTGGTACCCAAGCGCGATGATCATGTCCAACGGCTCGATCCTCGTCGTCGGTGGGGAATCAGGGTCCAACGGGCCCCCTGTCCCCTCGCTCGAAATCCTCCCCAAAGTCGGCGGCCTTGTCAATTTACCCTTCCTGCAACAGACAGACCCCCTCAACCTCTACCCTTTTCTCGTCGTCCTCCCCTCCGGTGGGATCTTCATCGTCACTTGGAACCAAGCCCGCGTCCTTGACCCCGTCACCTTCGCCACCAAAACACTCCTCCCCCTAATCCCCGGCACGGTCAACAACCCCCAGGGCGGCCGCACCTACCCCCTCGAAGGCACAATGGTGCTCCTTCCCCAAAAAGCACCTTACACCGACCCCCTCACCATCCTCATCTGCGGCGGCTCCACCACCGGCGCCGGCCAGGCAATCGACAACTGCGTCTCCACCCAACCTGACGCTGCAAATCCCGTATGGACCCTCGAACGCATGCCATCCCAGCGCGTCATCTCCTGCATGACAGCCTTACCAGACGGGACTTACCTCATCCTCAACGGGGCCCTCCAGGGCGTAGCTGGCTTTGGTCTCGCGTCAATTCCGAACCTCAACGCCGTTCTGTATGACCCGAGCCAACCCGTCACCCAGCGGATGAGCGTCATGGCCAACACAACGGTCGCGCGACTGTACCACTCCGAAGCGATACTCATGCAAGACGGCCGCGTCATGGTCTCGGGTTCCGACCCCGAAGACGGTAAAAACCCCCAGGAATACCGCGTCGAGGTGTTCGTGCCGCCTTACCTCCTCACTGGCGCCGCGCGGCCGACGTACACCATCGCCAACAAGGACTGGACGTACGGCGCGGCGGTAACGATATCGGTCACGGCTTCCGCACCGGGGAATGTCCGTGTGAGTTTGATGGGCGCCGAGACAAGCACGCACGGGAACAGTTTCGGGCAGAGGACTATCTTCCCCGCGGTGACGTGCGCGCCGGGGATCAGCTGCACGATCACGGCGCCACCGAATGCGAAAGTCTGTCCGCCAGCGTGGTATCAAGTGTTTGTGCTGGATGGACCGACGCCGTCGGTGAGCCAGTGGGTGCGTATTGGCGGTGACCCTGCGGGGCTTGGGAACTGGCCTAATTTCCCAGACTTTAATCGGCCGGGGGTTTAGAAGGGGTTGGTGATGGTGGGAGACTAGGCTGAATAGGATGGGTTTTCAGCGCTGTTACGCGTCGCTACTGTTGTTTTGCGCGTCTCGGAGTAGCGATGATCTTTTCTGTTTTCTCGTTGGAGTGGCTTGTTTGTTCGTTAAATAGGTGCCTATGGGATCCATTGGGCTTGGAGATGTAATACAGGTCGCCAAAAACACCTTAGGGGAACAGCAATATCTAACGCTTAATGTCACCTTTTTTCTTGAATCTCGGTATGTGGGTGATGTTGTGGCGTAAAGACATACGCAGCGTAATGGCTCTTAGCCCCTAGCCACAGGAGACGTGGAAGCGTACACTCCGTCGCTCGGCTTCTTCAAGATGAAGTGTCTCGTGGTCTCCACAAACTCCAGAGCGCCATACAAACACAACCCGCCACCGCCGAACAAATTAATAGTTGACCTGTCCAGAATATCCGGTCGAGTGATTCAGATGGAGCCGCACTTGCACGGAACTAGCGTCGGTTTCCCAAACGACCGCTCGTCCTCTAGCAGATATGTGGTCTTAGCGTTTGTTGTATGCCCCAAACGATTCGGTTCACGCTACCTAACCTGCTCCCACTATGCCCGGGTTTGTGTTTAGAAACCAGGTACTATAATCATACGTCAATTTTCACCCTCGTCGTCTGAGCTCACCGCCCCTTAAATGATATTTCCCCTCGCCTGGGCTGAAGGGACCTTTCCACGTTGATGTCCAAATGTACAAACCCAGTGTTTTATCTTCTAATTCTTGTCCGGCTGAGCCGCTGCCATGATGACCTAGTACGCCGGGTCCTGGCGCATCAGCTCTTGCAGTAAGGACCACTGACTGTCCAACCCATCCTCACTCGGCAGATCCCTGAGAGCTGACCTTACTATCTCAACCATGAGTTCAGCCACTGGTGGCATGCTGTAGCTCTGGACTGAGCTGAATTTCAAAGGCCGTGTTGAAGAGCCACCCTCCGAAACTGAGGTCGATAGAGTGTTGCACCGAGGGTTTCTCGCAGAGTAAGAACGTCCTCGAGAAGAGAGAGAATGCAGAGTCGCAATCGTACGGGCGCTAGGGGGCAGCTCCCGTGTTAACAGACTCAAACCGGCCTTGTTTTTTATAGTCACGAGAACTCCGTTGTAGCATCTGCACAGCTTCTTTGTAGGACAGAGACTAGAAAGGCCGGGCTTTTCCGGTGTTGGTGAGAAGATAGGCACAAGCGGACTCGTATAGAAGAAATAGAATTTACATTAAGTAAGCACAACGCTGCATTCCATGACACTCTCGAACTGGGAAGAAAGTGAGGAGATATATAACGGAATCAAACGCGAATACGTGAGTAACCACTAAACTCTGTCTAAGCATGTATGTAATGGCTAGTCTCATGATCCTGTTCTGGCTCTATCCTCCATGCGATTAAGCTTTACAACCACAGCTGCTGTTTCACCACCCCACTCCCTCAGGATGGAATACCTTCCGTGGCCTATAAGACCCAAACTGCCACATCAATTTTCGCGAGTTCAACGCATCACTTGGATTTTTTTTTATTTGCGACTGTGAGTTGCTGTAGCAGAATATCTACAGCTAGGTGAAGTTACATCAGTCTTGAAATATTTTTGCAGGCTAATACCTCTATGCTTTACAATGCGATAGGCAGAATTTTTACATAGGAAAGTTTACTATGAGGGTATCACTGTGGCACGCATAATGGTAGTTGAGCGAATGCCTAGAATTTGGGCGAGACCCACCCAAACATATAAATGCAAAGTTACAAAAGATACGATATTGAGCTTATTTATTAGTGTGTGGTGTACTCTGTCCCGTGTAGCCCCCTAAAGTGCGCGCTCGTTAGGCTTACTTCCTGCATAATGGGCATTGTAAGAGCTGCGGCCATATAACTTGGGCCACCTCGCTTACTTGCGCATCATCATTATTAGCGACTACCATATAA